>JBAMIH010000103.1:0-84000 GCA_038501795.1 Pseudopleuronectes americanus | reverse complement strand
ACTCTAAAAAGTCATTCAGGGCTTCAGTATATATCACAATAATAAAAAAGTATATTATCTTAATAAAATCTCTGAAAAACACAAAACTGATTATTTGAGTTGGACATATCAAAATAAATGCTTAAAAATCCAACAGTTAATTTTGCGTCATATTTACATCTATTATTTAAGTTTATTTAATTAAATAAATTAGTATTTGACAAACAGATTATAATTTTAAGATATCAATAATATTTTAAGTAAATACCAGTCATAATATTTGAGTATGGAGCAATCATACCAATCGGTTTCAAGAACTTTAATAATTACTCACTCTAATTCAATAGTCTTCATCTCTAACAACAACTTAAGAAATTGAGTAGTTTTTTTAAGCAGAACGTCATGCCACCATTTGCGCGCAAAAACAGTGGAATCATGGGATATCTACCCTGCTTTTTGCATGAAGCAAGCAACAGAACAGTCTGGAGACGCCCGGTGAAAATCACTTGGAGGACTCCACTCGCCGGTAAGTAGAGCACTAGCAAAATTTAATTAAATAGCGCCCTGTCTTCCCGCACATAAACTTTATTGTTTGTTTTTCTATATAATGTCAGCACCATGCTGTTGTACATATGCTAACTTCGTTAACAGATTCCTAGCCACCAAACTGCTCAGCTAACATACAGTTTATACAGCTAACGTCACCAAAATGGGTGTAAAATGACTACGGCAAATCCTCTAATAGTGGCCTGTATTCCATTAGCGGCCGGGTCTCTAACATTGGCCGGGCTCGCTATCGGCGGAGGTAAATAAAAGCCGGTCTCTAATAGTGGCCGGGGCCGCTTAGCGCTAACAATGGTTTTTGCTAGCGACGCTTTTTCTTGAGTCGCCTTCAGTGTGCACGGCCCCTACACCAGTGATTTTCAACCAGTGTGCCGCGGCACACTAGTGTGCCGTGAGAGATCGTCAGGTGTGCCGCGGGAAATTATCTAATATCTAGTGTCGCCCTCCTCTCCACGCCAGCGGAGGCTCGGTGTACGGCACGCCTCGGGGGGAAGGTCCTCGTCCGCGGCGCCTCACGGCGTCACTGGTACGGGGGCTTTCTTTCTCTTGGAGCGCGGGACGGTGTCCGTCGGCGGTGCGGAAGGAGGGGACCGGATACGGCGGCGGCGGCGACTCCGGACGCGTGTCGGTCCCTTCTCGCCGATCACCTCAGCTACGGCGCCCGCTGGGGGAACCCTCCGTTCGCGCGGGGGGCCCCCACCGGCGGTCCGGCAGCTGACTTAGAACTGGTGCGGACCAGGGGAATCCGACTGTTTAATTAAAACAAAGCCTCGCGAAGGCCCACGGTGGGTGTTGACGCGATGTGATTTCTGCCCATTGCTCTGAATGTCAAAGTGAAGAAATTCAATGAAGCGCGGGTAAACGGCTGGAGTAACTATTCGCACTCAAAACAGGTCACTCTGAGGAGGGCTGTTTTAGACAGGGTAAAAAGATGCTGTTCTAAATGATCCTTGTGATATTTTGACCAAAATATGTTACAGACATTTCATTAAGACCCCAAGGAAACATATTAACTGTGATAAAATGGGCATAATATGTCTCTGTTAAATAACGTTTAGTTAAATCAAAGATTGTTTCATAAATCTGATTCAATTTGTGCTCGTTAAAAGATCAGAGTGATAAAGGGCTGAAATAATTTAAAATAGTGCTTTTTAATACATTTATAAACTACATTACTAACTATGTATTATATGTACTGTGTTAGGCCATAGAGTGTCATTTTGTGTCATTTTGGTTGGTGGTGTGCCCCAGGATTTTGCAAATGTAAAAAAATGTGCCGCGGCTCTAAAAAGGTTGAAAATCACTGCCCTACACGATCAGGAAAGCCTCGTGCTACCGGTGGTTCAGTCGTTTCAGTGATAGTTACAACGGTTTGGCCGTAAATCGACTTTCTCTGTCGGGAGGTTTCTGCCATTAATTAATGCATCATTTTGATAGATCTGTCTGATAAAACATTTTATGTACATGAATGGAAATGGTATTAAATCAGTATTTTTGCTCCGTATTGTAACTGTTTTTTATCATCCTTTTTAAGGTGTGGCTCATGAGATGGCAATGCAAACTCTGCACATTTGAGGATTCTTCAAGAGGGGAGCTTCTCAAGCATTATCGCGTCAAGCACGGTACTTTTGGTCGTGGCTATTCTGTACCATGTCTTCATTTAAGCTGTCCTTGCTCCTTCAAGACATGGGGTGGCCTGCGTACACACTTGTCTAGATCCCACAATTCACAGGAAACTGAAGAGTGTGAAGGTGTGCAATCTTTCAGATGTCAAATTTGCAACTCATGTTATCCTAGTACAAAAGACTATTTTCAGCATATTAATTCCCACTTGAAAAGACATGAAACCATAGAATGTGCTTTTAACGGATGTGATTTCAAGACAAACATATATGGGACTTATGCAACACACAGAAGTAGAAAACATTGAAACGTCACATTATTTGCCAGTGTTAGGTGATGAGTCTGACTCTTTAATGTCTAACACCTTGCTTCCTTCCTCCAGAGTAATTTCTTTCTCTTTCTGTCAAGATGGATTTGGTTGCATTGAAAGTTGTTATAGAACACCGGAGTGAGAAGCTTACACTGTCCTCAGGAATACCCAGCACTGTAGAACAGTTACATGAGACAGTAAAAGAGACATTTGGACTCATTGAGGATTTTACCCTGCATTACCTGGATGAGGACTTTGGTGATTACTTCACTCTGCATTCTACCAACCAGATTAAACACAAGGGGACAATCAAAGTGGTGATTATTCCATCTGTAGTTCTTACATTGACTGCTTTGACTGAAAACCAGACAGATATAATGAATGACAGTTCAAGCTCTGCTACTGATGCAACGACAGATTCCCAGACAGATGCCTCATCAGTGTCTTCACAAGACACTATTTTCCTATCCCCACGTAGAAGCCCTCAGACGACAACATGGCCAAATCAAATCATCATTCCACTTTTCTCTGTGGCAACAGAGACAGTACTGATGAATGCCAATGAAGAGTTTTTCAAAGATCGTACTGTGCTGAACAATACTCGGATCCGATCTGAAATCATGGAAAAATTAGCTGACTACATGTACAGCTACACACCCTACCCCACAGGCCTTCAGATAGGTGAGGTGGCAGAGGCTTTAGTCAGAAAGCATCCATGCCTGACAGAGCTAGGCAGTCGTAATGGCTGGCTTGGATGGATGTACAGTCTTAAATATAAGATGGGAAATTACAGGTCGAAGCTCCGAAGCCTTGGATTTCCTGAGGTTGTCTGCAACTCACTTAAGAACAAGCACCCGGATGACAGGTCTGCTGCAAAGAATATAAAGAAAGCACGGAAAGGAGAAGTGGTGTTTCTCCCACAATATCCTGCAGGAGACAGTAAGGAACAACAAGAGCTGGACCGAAACCAACTAATCACTGAATCAAAGAAGAGAGAGAGCACAGTCATCAAGGACTTGATGTGCAGAACTTTTGCACATAGGAGACATGAGGTTGTCACCCTACAGATGAGCATCAGTGACATCAAGGACAGATGGCCCGCCTTGTTTGATGTCTCGCAAGTGAGTAATTGGAATTGTTGTTACAGAGTGGTCAACACATATTGTGGACTGAAAACCTGCATGTTTCACAGTTACACACTCATTAGTTAGACCTGTGTCATCTAATGCAATCAAATACAACAGCTCTGCCACATATACATTTTCAGTTTTTGTTGACATTGTCAGAAAGGTGATTATTATGCTTTGTTTATCATTGAGGTTGTAGTGGGTGGTGCTGGAGTGCAATACATTGAAAAGTGTTCCTAATATTTTGTCCCCCTCAACGTATGTTAATGGTTGGAGAAAAGTATAAGGACACCGCTCAATATAATGCACTCCAATAAACCATTTTCCACAATGTCCTCAATGATAAACAAAGTATAATAATCACCTTTCTGACAATCTCAACAAAAACTGAAAATGTATGTGTGGCAGAGCTGTTGTATTTGATTGCATTAGATTGCACAGGTGTACCTAATCAAGTGGTTGCTGACTGTACATCCTATTAAAAATAATAATGGAACAGTCTTGCATCCTATTCATCTCAGTATGGACTTAGGTTTTTGCTGAATGACAACAGATGAGTCACCAGTTCTTTTTTTTCTTTTCTCATCTCTCTCTTTCAGGTTAGTGCAGAGTTTCAGAGGATCACCACACTGAATCTTGAGCCAAAATTCATGGCAATGTTGGACTTCTATACACCTAAACTGCTGTCCTTGTTTCAAACGAAGAAATGTGCTGCAGGAGAGAGACAACGGGCACAAATGAGTGTTCTACTTAAGGTATTAAACCTGTCTCATTCACGTTTCTCTCCTTTAAGCTTATTACCATCAATAATTACATATTCATTTCCTAATCAGATAACTTATCTTTATCCCCACCGACTCTCCCTCATGCCTCCTCCTATCCTCCATCCTTCCTTAACAGTTCTTGCTTTTTCTTCCTTAGTTTTCTGTCCCTCAATCTCTCACATCCTCTGCACACCATTTTACATGTTTTGGTTTATTCTTACATCACTACACTCCAACTCCAGTTACATTTTTCTAACTTAAATTATATTGAAAGGTTTGACTCAAGTTTCTCCAAGAAATGAAAGCTCTGCTTGAATGTGTAGTTTTGCATTGTATTAGAATTTTGAGACTTTCTGTTCTGCAGAGTGGAATCCCCATTCAACAGACCCGGGATGTTGTCATCCGATGTCTCATCAATCACTTGGGAGAAGATGCCAGTGCCTTGTTCAAGGACTTTGAGGTTAGTATAATACTGTATTATTTTCATGATTTTTAACAACGTAATCATGGGTGACCATAGAGTTCCTGCAGTACGTTTGTTTTTTCCTTACCGCACACAAAGAAGAAGCTGCTTTCCACATAGTGTAAACCAGCTGTGGACATCAGATACTGTACGAGTCAATTTTATTTGGAGAGAGAAATGAATTATATGGAAGCATTAATTAGTTATTTTGTCTGTCTGTGAGATCAAAAACAAATTTGGGACCACCACAGTAGTATTGTTTAGTTTGTCCACTTTATGTCCTGCTATGCTCTTATGTTGGTAGGTGGTATTTGTCTTGTGACATGCAGGTTGAGAGTGAGTTCTAAACTAAAGTTATCTTTACAATGTCTGCAGGATGCTGCTGATGGATCTGCCAGTGTTCAAGAGGAGTTGGCAGAAGAGGTCATGAAGATTTACCTGCTGCGGAAACAAGATGGGTCATTGGATGTCGGGATTGTCATTGAGGGCAACACTGTCCTCAGCAGTCTTGGAGATGTTAGCAGGGCCTGCTGCTATCTTTTGGGACTGACGTACGCGTTAGATCTGCAATACGCCAAGAACCTCAAACATAGTTTTGAGGTATTCCAGAAAGTACTGCTGGAGCTGGATTCTGGAAACCTTTCCAACAAGGTTCAGAGACTAAAGAATTACCTCTGTATGTAGTGACTGGCTACTGTTCAGCAAGATGCTCTCTTAGTTAGGGAATTTTTCATTGGCAAGTCTAAAGTTTAGCTGATGTACTGTTGTCTTAATGTTTACATAAGACTTAAGGTTTCCATTCATAGTGAAATTGCATGTTGGACTGTTCTTGTTTTCTGATGTGGAACTTTAATGTGAAATATCACTGTTTTTGGTGCATTTCAGGAGGATGCAAAATGTTGTCCTTGGTGCATTTTAGACATGCAAAATGTCATTGTTCTGTTCAGACCCAACCAGACCAGTCACACCCCCTGAGGGACTCATTATGGCTCCTGGTCACCGCCTGGTAGAGAGTTTAGTTAAAGCAACAAAAAGAAAACAGAGATAAATATGGAGGATGTAGCTATTTGTCTTTACTCAGACCCAGGAAGTGAAACATAAAGACAAGAAAGACTAGTATAAGTATATTCATGTTAAGATGCTTTAAAAAGAGATTTGATTGGTTTGGCAATGCACTTTGACTGTTGGAACTTGCAACTCAATTAGCTGAATGTAATTATAGTTATTGTATAACATGGTAGACATTTATTCATTCTTGGTGCATTCAGCCTGATGCTCACATGGACACTGTCACATGCTCACTGGCGAGAATAAACCATGTTAAAAGAAACTAGATAATATACCATGAGTTGTAATGCCAGTTGAGATTTCCAGGTTGAGACCCCTTATTAAGAGTTCAACTGTTTTTACATGTCATTTGCAAAGATAAGCTGTTGGATTTAAACTTGATTAGATTAGATTCAACTGAGGGGGTCTCAACCTGGAATTATCAACTGGAACACTTACTTCACATCATATGTGATATGTGTTAAAATAAATTATATATTGATACTATATATCATTTTATACAATAATAGTCTTTTGCACACTTTGTCTACATATTCTTACTACACATAGTATATTATATTATCTATTGTATAGTCAAATACTTATATTTATACCTCTACTATATATCATATCATAAATCATACTCTTTGTATATATAAGTCTATATACACATATTTATACATGTGTACATGTTATTATTATTATATTTACTATTATATATACTGTTGCTGCCATTATTACTATATACTGCTATTATACTGGTATAATTACTATCATATATAAATATATATTATGTTATATTATATGCTATATATACTGTACTATTTGTATATACTGTCTAACAATAACATTACCATCATATCATCATATCATCAGTACTATTACCATCATCTTGCCACTGCACCTTATCTACCTATTTATCTTGTGTTTCTGTTTTTTTATTCTTTCTACCTCAATATTTTTAATTTTATTCTATTGTATTGTATTTTATTCAAATATACCTGCTGCTTTGACGACTTAATTTCCCTTCGGGGATGAATAAAGTAATCTATCTATCTCTTAAAACCTTCATGGGATTTTCTGAAGAAACGGGATTATTGCCTGAGAGACATTTAAGGGATTACTGCAAGTACTGAACATTTTCTGGGCACTTGGAAGGGGTGAGGACATCGTGGACAATGTTTGGACGGTTTGCGACAACTCACCACGCCACACCTGCTTACCTTTTGTTTGGGGACGTCGCTTGGGGATTATGTTACGAACTTGGGGTGGGGAAGTATTGATTGTTTGCGGGTTATGTTATGATCCTGGGGTGGGGAAATATTGATGTTTGGGATTTGTATAAATAGCGTGTTTATGTTTACATGTCCGACTTTGTTTGCGGGGACGTGTCGAGGTGATATGGTAAATGGTAAATGGATTTGCATTTATATAGCGCTTTTCTAGTCTTGATGACCACTCAAAGCGCTTTACATTACAGTTTCACATTCACCCATTCACACACACATTCATACAGTGCATCTATCCCAGCACTTTGATATTCTAAGGGGGGGCCATTCGGGGTTCAGCATCTTGCCCAAGGACACTTCGGCATGCAGATGGTTCAGACTGGGAATCGAACCGCCGACCTTCAGGTTGGAGGACGACCACTCTACCCCTCAGCCACAGCCGCCCACTATAGATATGTGGGGGTGTTGTTGTTTTGTTTAAATACAGATAATCGTATGCAACTTGTCTTGATTTATTTCGTTTAAATATATATTATTTTATGTGTGGTGGGACCGACGACAAGATTATCAGTCCAACCAGGGATTATTCGATTATTATAAATTGGGGAGGCGGCGCGCGCCGTACGCAGCGGGACTAATCCACCCGTGCTCCTTAAATATAATGCGTAATAATTTTCCCCTGGGGTTTTAAACAGGGCGAATTGTTACAGTTGTTTCTTCAGAGTACGTCTGTCTGTATTTAGATCAGCCAGAATAGCTTATCTGCCACATGCTCCTTTATAATTGTGTTCACAGCTTCCAGCTTCTTCTTCAGTGCAATGTTTTCTTCAACCAGGCAACGTTATATACAGCATGCTTCTTCCCTTTCTCTCAACATATGCTCATTGGTTTTCTAATTGTGGTGTTATTCAATATTACTCGCAAGAGTTTATTGTCATGTGGGTTTGACCAATGGGGGAGCTCTATGTTGAGGTGCTGGGGACCAATGGGATGAGGGAGTTAATGTGGTGTGCGGGGGCTGAACCCGGAAGTGGGCATCTTAATAAACATGGGCTGTGTCTCAAACCGCGCACTTGTGCACTTCGAGCACTGACTTTTAGGGCTTAGGGCGTTCACACTGACAGAACCAGCAGAATTCAGTGCACTGAAAGTACCCGGATGGCGCACTGCAAACGGTCAAAAAATGCAGTGTAAAACGATGGACACTTCTCGCCCTAAACGGGCGCCATCTTGGCTACGTGGCGGAAGAGGAGGAGCCTTTTTGGCAGCTTTTCGTTTCATTTCTAAAACAGATTTGCGTCCGTCACTTCCGCCAAGTGGTTAACGTAAGTGTTCCATTTGAGACAGCACTAATCAGCGACGGTGTGCACTACAGATGTAAGTGCACTGTATTGCAGTGCACTGTATTGCAGTGTACTTCGTAAAGTGTTCGGTTTGAGACACAGCTCCGGTCTACACCGCTACACAGTTTGTCTCACATGCATATTTCAGCGAACTTGACACTAATGTGGGCTACATTACCTTTGTTTATAATTTAAGCTTGTTTAATATAGTTAAAATACTTAAAAAATATTAATACATTTTGTAGTTTTCTGGAATAAAAAACATAATCAAATGTAGATCCCATTTGGAGTTTCAGGGGTAAAAAGCATTGTAGCGGAATCCAGTACAATTTAAGTAAATGGGAACTCCTTCAAACGAACAAATTCAATTTGGGAAAAAGAAAATTCAACTACAAAGGATTTCATTAGGCAAATAATTCTATTTTGTTGTCAGTTTGCTTTAATGTCACAGGGTCATTGATTGCTATGATGTCTAAGATTCCTTTGATTTCTCAGCTTGGCCATTTCTATGCCTCAGAGCCTATGCCTATACCAAATGTACCGGTTGCAAAGCTGAAATATTTATACAATCTGAGGAGAAACAAGAGAGTGTGGGTGTTTTGCCTTGGCCGAAAAAGAAGTTAAAGATTACACCATGATGCCTGTCTCACACCATGATCTAAAACACCATCAGGCAATGACTATAACACATATTACTTTTCTTCATACTTATCCTTTTCTTATAATTATGTGTGTATAAAATATTTCACAAAGTATTAAGTAGACCCTAATGAAGTGTGAAGTGTGTGTGTTTGAAATAGAAGTAAATATGTAAAGATGAACAATTTAGCCAGAAAAAAAGATGCCTACGGTTTCTAACTCTGTTATTAACTTTTTTTAATCAAGTTTTTTCATGTTAAACTTTCATTCTAGCTCACAAGTACATTAAGAAAGAAAAAAGGGGCTTTGAGAAAGTTTCATGTTCTGTAGAGAGAGATGAGCTGGTTTTACTCATATGTAGGTTTGAATATGCTTTGATTAATTTCTTATTTTAAGTAGTTTTTTGTGTCGTTTCTGTATTTATTTGTAAAACAAAGTTTTTTAAAACAAATAAAAAGGGTTTGAAAAATATTAAAAGAATCTCTCTCTCTCTCTGCTGCTTCCTCACAGCGAGCTAGGCACTCAACAAAATCACGACTGTTTGATGTCCTGGCTCCTAAAAGGTGGGACGAGCTCCCCATTGACACCAGGACAATCAATCAATCAATCAAATTTTATTTGTATAGCCCATATTCACAAATCACAATTCGTCTCATTGGTCTTTAACATGGTGTGTCATCCTCTGTCCTTAACCCTCAGCAAGAGTAAGGAAAAACTACTAAAATCCCTTTTAACAGGGTAAAAATACGTATACAATATATGGTTGATTTTATTTCGAATAGTTTGAATTTTATCATTAAAAAAGATCATAAAGATATTGCTATTTAGGGATCTAGGAATACTGGGTTCGGTGGAGGTGTGACTATCTGTCAGCCTGGCTACAGAGCTGAAGAGAAACCTGGGCTTGTTTTTGTACTCTTATTAGTTTTGAATAGTAGGCAGCTCTTGCTTTGTGGAGAGCCTTTTTATATTCTTTAACACTATTCTTCCAGTCTATGGGGTTTTCAACATGGTTGCTGGAGCGCCACTTCCTTTCTAGTTTTCTTGATAATTGTTTTAACGCATTTGTCTGGGAATTATACCACGGAGCTAATTTACTATGTTTGACATTTTTCTTTTTTAGAGGCGCTATTGAATCTAATGTTAATCGTAAAGAATCTGCAGAGCTATCGACGAGGTGGTCGATCTCAATGGAGCTCGGGTTTTTAAAGAATTTGTTCTTTATATCTATGGATAATACGGGTTTAAATGTAATTGGAATTATTTCCTTAAATTTAGCTACAGCCCTATCAGGTAGACATCTAGAAAATTAGTTTTTTATTGGTGGCATATATTCAGTTATTGAAAAATGGAAGGTTATTAAATTATGGACTGATAGAACTGGATTGCGCGGGAGGACTGTTAAATGTTCAATTCCGACACCGTACGATAATATAAGGTCAAGTGTGTGGTTACAACAATGAGTCAACAATTCATTTAGACTGACATATTCATCAGGATGCAGCCACGTCTCAGTGAGGGACAATACATCTATGTTGTAGTCAGAGACTAGATCATTAACTAAAAGAGCCTTAGTTGAGAGCAGGGTTGCAAAATTCCGGGAATATTCAAAGCTGGAAACTTTCCATGGGAATTATCGGGAATATACGGGAATATACAGGAATTAACGGGAATTAACGGGAATTAACGGGAATAAACTGGAAATTGTGGGGGTAATTTATACTAACTGTATTTATCTTGTCATATACAGACATAAATATAAACATTGTGTTTTGTCATAGGCCGATTTGAGCCCTGAGGAAACTTTGGGCACTTGACTATATGCTTCTGGATCTTTGTGTCATTCTTAACATAGGTCTTTGCACATTATTTGCAAATGTACAAAGCCTTTCCTTCTACATTGGCTGCGGTGAAATGTCTCCACACATGAGATAGTGCACGTAGCATTGCTCTTTAGAATAAGATGAGAAAAAATCTTGTAAAAAAACACTAAAGCAATGCCAGAGATATAAATAGTTGGCCAATTGGAATCATCCTTAAAAATATTTTACAATTGATGGATAAATGAATAGAAATAGGCTAGATCGACAGATGAACAATCTTCAATCAGCATGCTAACATATTTTCCCCAGTAATATCATCGAAACTTACCTGACTAGTCCTGCACACTACAGCAGGCCTCAATAGCCCTGCTGTAATGTGCAGGATGCTGGCAATTATCTGTGTATGTGATGGAGAAATGCACAGTGCAGGGTTGAAATTCAACGTGCAGCTTGTGCTGCATTCCATATGTCTTTAAAAGAGAGTTTTTAATGATTTTTTTAGTGCTCAGCGTTTAATTTGTGTATATTTTTTTTTCAAAATTCCCCAAAATTACCGAGCTGAATATTCCCATGGAAATTTTCCGGAAATTTTCCGGAAATTTACCGGAAATTTTCCGCCCCTTTGCAACCCTAGTTGAGAGTGATCTAATGTTTAAAAGCCCACATTTAAAAGTCTTAGTTTCCTGTGTTGTTTCAGAGGTTGTTTTAATTTGTATTAGATTTTTGTGTGGAGTTCTCGCTCTGTTATTGTTTAATTTCAATAATTTAATCGGACGGTGGACAGAAACAATCTCTATGGGGTTGTGTGACTGATCCAGAGGGAGCGCAGAGAAGTGTTTAGCAATGCAGCTCTGCTTCCAGGTCCCAACTATGGGTTGTCATGTAAGGAAGCGTATTGCATTCACTTGAAAAAAAAAGCTCTGGGTAAAAAAAAATATTTTGAAAAAAACTCTGTTTTTCTAACTTTTTTAGTTTTTTTCTGTTTTTACGAGATAAAAATCCTGTTTTTACAACTTCTTTTTTTTTCCTCTTTCAAATTAAAAGCGTCCAAAGACGTAGCGTCGCTTAAAACGGTCAGAATCTCCTTCTATATAAATAAAATTGAACTACAAAAGACTAATGTAGCCGAGCGGTCAGTTCTCTTTTACTGTCAGGAGTCCTCAGCCGAGAGAGGACACGAGAGATGGTTATTGAATCGGGACATCTCACCCGTTTATTTTCCTTCACACTTTTCTCTATCCACAGAACCCCTTTCCGTTAGAACCCCTTTCAAAACAAGAGTCCCATCCATCGAAAGACGGTCGAGACTTTCAACTGATGTTTTCAGGTTTATTTGAAACCTCCCGAAACAACACAGTAAGAGCTTGTGCCTCCTTGGAGGGTCGCTAAAACATAAAACTTTTCCTTTGTGAAGTTGCAGATTCATAACAGTAAGTCCGCGTCTATATAGGAACTTCAATTTCATGCTTTTAATTTGAAAGAGGAAAAAAAAAGTCGTAAAAACAGGATTGTTATCTCGGAAAAACAGGAAAAAAAAAGTCGTAAAAACAGGAGAAAAAGTCGTAAAAACAGGAAAAAAAAATAAAAGTTAGAAAAACAGAGTTTTTTTCAAAATAATTTTTTTTTACCCAGAGCTTTTTTTTTCAAGTGAATGCAATACGCTTCCATAGTCATGTGATAGACTGAGTAATATTCCTAGATAAGAGAGCTGCTCCATCCCAAGTGGGATGAACGCCGTCTCTCCTAACAAGACCAGGTTTTCTCAAAAAGGTTTGCCAATTATCTACAAAGCCCACACCGTTTACAGGACACCACCTCGACAGCCAGCGGTTAAAAGACAACATGCGGCTAAACATGTCATCACCTGTTGTATTAGGGAGCGGGCCAGAGAAAACTACTTTGTCTGACATCGTTTTAGCAAAAGCACACAACGACTCAACATTCACTTTAGTGATCTCCGACATACGAAGCCGGGAGTCATTGCTGCCGACGTGAATTACAATTCTATTGTATTTACGGACTTAAGTTTAGATGCGATGTCGCCGGCTCTGGCCCCTGGGATACAATTAACTATGGTCGCTGGTTTCGCTAACCTGACGTTTCTCAGAACCGAGTCGCCAATAATCAGAGTTTGTTTATCAGCGGGTGCCTCGCTGAGTGGAGAGAATATATTTGAAACGTGAGCTGGTGGCCCTTTAATCATGGGCTTTTTAAGACTAGCACTATGCCCCCTCCAGACCGTCACCCAGCCGGGTAACGGTCGGCTGGGCTCCCTGCTGCACGGGACTAGTCAGGGGACTGCTAGTTGAGGCTAAGCTACGTCCTAAGCTATGTGCTAAGCTAGGTGGCTCCGCGGCTAGCGGGAGCCGGCTAACTACAGCTAACAGAGTTTCTAAGCTGCGGAGCCGAGCTTCTAAGTCGCTAAGCCTCGCCTCCATCGCTACCAACACACTACATTTATTACAAGTACCACTACTGTTAAGGGAGGCAGAGGAGTAAGTAAACATAAGACACTCGGAGCAAGAGAGAGCAGTGGAGGGAGAGAGAGAAGACATCGCTGATATAGAGCTACGAGGGTGAGCTCACACAGAATCACTAAGAACGATAGAGTATGGGTTGTTATGTGTGGGTGTTTAACTACAGACGGGTGATTTTAGCCGTAGTGCTACAGAGAAAAGGCTGTGTTTAGCGGAGGAGCTAATACAGAGAGCGACCAACACTAGCAGCAATTAAACAGGAAATAAATGGTTGTGCCTCCCTTGACGGCCTATGTGATTCCTATGTGTCCTATGCTTATCTCCAAAGGAATCCTTTGTTCCTGATGTTTCCTATGCTGATCTCCAAAGGAAACATTCCTCTGCTTCTCTCCAAAGGAAAAAATGTCTTTGTTGTCTATGTGTTTCCTATGTGTCCTATGCTCATCTCCAAAGGAATCCTTTGTTCCTGATGTTTCCAATGTGTGCTCCGAACCCTTCTAGGCACTTATCAATGAGGCCGGAAAAATTCCTGGAAATGCCCCACCGAAATGAAAATCATTTTCATGGTGTCACATTTGGATAGAACGATGATAGAGCAGGGAGTTTACTCAGCATCAAGGAAAATAGAGTAAATTAAAAGTTGACATCATTACTGAAGTAAAAGATTGAATGTTCTAAGGATGTCTTTCCTTGCATTATTACGACAAAATTGCACAATAATTTTGTTTTCTTGAACATATCCCCTGATTCATTCAAATGTATAAGTTAGGTATAGCGGTTGGAATCATTCGCTTACGGCCACACCAGCCTGACCACCCTGAACGCATCATTGAGTGACGTCATCAACCTGCGACACGGAAGCAAGCCACCACGGGTGACTGCTACGGACCTTTTTCTTTTTTTTTCTTCTTCCCAGCTTTTTTCTTGGACTCTTTCAATTTCCACCTATTCCTTTTCTTCTTATGTGTAATCCAACTGGACGTTAAGTGTTGTGATTGTCTTGTGTAGTGTGCGTGTGTCCCCCCGCGGCAGTGACGCACTGTGCGGGGGTGAGCCTGTGTGAAAGTGTTTGCCTGCGACAATGGCGGAAACATACACGGAGCGGGATAGAAGAGACGCTGTCACCCACGGAGGTGACAGCGGGAGAGGAGAAGACATGGCGCAGAGCAAGAGTGGCTCAAGCATAGAGAGAAACGAGAGGGAACTAACAGTTACAGTGGAAACGGAGGGAGAGGGCGAGACGACGGCTATGGAGGTGATGCGGTGTGTGAGGGAGTTGTGCGGAGGGCTGCTGGCATGCAGACACTTAAATGAAAATAAGTTTGAAATAACGATGAGCCACCGGAAGGGGAAAGAAAGGCTGATGGACGGGTTCAAGTTGGGAGAGACGAGGGTGCACGTCAGATAACTCATTAACGACGAGCTGGTCGTATCATTTATGAACCTGCCGTTTTATATTAAGGACAGGGATATTATAGCGAAATTACAACTCTTGGGGTGTCTCGGCAGCATCCCCAATCAAAAGAAGGATGTGGCCGGGCACCAATGTGGCTGACGGGACAAGGTTTCTCAAAGTAAAATTTAACAGCCACATACAGTCGTTGCCGTACTCGGCAAAATTTGACACAGCTCTGGGGGCTGAGTACTTTCGGGTTGCACACGATAAACAGGTGAAGGGATGCAGGATGTGCATAAAACCAGGTCACATCATGAGAGAGGGCCCTGAATTCCACTGCAACAGATGTGGAGTTCAGGGTCATTTTGCTAGAGAATGCACCCAGGGGAGAAAAAAGTGTGAGCTGTGTAAAAACTTGATGAATGAGTGCAGATGCAACAAAAGCGAGGGAGAGGAGGCCACAGGTGAGAGTGAGCCAGAAAGTGAGAGCGGAACCAGTGAGGAGGGAGAGACAGAGGACATGGAAAGTGTTGAGGAGGGGGTCAAGAAAGGAATGGAGGAGACTGTGAGGGGGGATGAAGAAGGAGAGCGGGCGAAGGAGGAGACAGAAGGCAGAAAGAGAGAGGGAGCAGACCAGAAGACAAGGGAGGAGCGGACGAGAGGAAACAAAGCGGAGGTGGAAGTAGGAAGGAGGAGAGGAGTGCTGGAGCCAGAGGTGACGGAAGAGGAAAAAGGGGCGAAAGAAGGAAGGAGGAGAGATGGAACGAAGGAGGCAGGCCTGGAGGAGAAGGAGACGACAGAAGCAAGGGGAGACGGAGCGGAGGATGCAAGCCTGGATGCTAAGGAGGGGAGAAGGCGCAGAATGGACGAGAAGGGAGAGATGAAGGAAGTGCCGAGTGGAGCAACGCACACAACCAGCGGGGAGGAGATATTCTATGGGGGGCCATTCGGGGTTCAGCATCTTGCCCAAGGACACTTCGGTATGCAGATGGTGAGAATGAATGTTGGTTAAAAGGGATGTTTTCTTTCTTCAAGGATGTTTACTGATTTATGTGTTTCCTGTTAAGTATGAGATATGCATGCAAAATGTACAAGCCCTGAACGGGGCAGGTAATGCATGAAGTTTGCAAAAAAGTAATATACATGCAATGAATGTAAACTCAAAATAATTTTGATGAAAATAATAATACATTTTCTTTAAAAAAGCAAGCCCCATAACGTCTGATCTCGGAAGCTAAGCAGGTTCGGGCCTGGTTAGTACTTGGATGGGAGACTGCCTGGGAATACCAGGTGCTGTTAGCTTTTTCCACTTCTCTTTACAAACAGCAGAGGGTGTTGCTGCTACTTGAGAGCCGACATATCAGAAAAAATTCACCATTAAAGACAAAAAGGATATGGACTTCATGGAAAATACATTTTATAAAAAGAACACTGCTTTGCTCATGTGATATAAGCACATCATTCTCATGATGTCATATTTGGATAGAGCAGGAAGTTTACTCAACATAAAGGAAAATACAGTTAATGAAACCTTGACAGGATTACTGAAGTTAATGATTTATGTTCTAAGGATGTTTTTCCTTGCATTATTACGACGAAATTGCACCTAACTTTTGTTTTTGTGAACATTTCCCCTGATTTATTCACATGTAGTGGAATCCTTCGCTTCCAGCGATACCAACCTGAATACGCCCGATCTCGTCTGATCTCGGAAGCTAAGAAGGGTCGGGCCTGGTTAGTACTTGGATGAGAGTATGCCTGGGAATACCAGGTGCTGTAAGCTTTTTCCACTTCTCTTTGCAAACAGCAGATGGTCGTGCTGCTACTTGAGAGCGGACATATCTAAGAAAGGTCAGAAAAGATTCACCATTAAATGCCAAGAATACCACAGGAATCAATATATAAGCACCAGAAAAACAAGACAAGCTCTCAACAATGTTCCCACATTTGTTATGAAAGCAACCATCCTCTTGGAAAGCAGTTGGTGCAACTCAAGGGGTTAATTAGTCCAGGCAAAGTAACCTTTTACGACAGACTAATTGTAAAATAATTTTTTTCAGCATAGATCATTTCTATGAGGTGTCCAGAACAACATACTAAAGGTTCTAAGAAATCCTAGTTGAGGAAATATGTTTAATTCTCATCAATCCAAGATGTGTGCCAATAAGGCCAGGCAACAATACCCAATGGGGCTATTTTTTTCCTTACTTCTGTCAAAATGAAACTTTGCACAATGAAAGTACCCATGAAAAGTAAAAAAAAATTGTATTGCACCACAGAGCAGATTCATGTAAAGTCAAATAATTATCCTATTCCATTTTTGTCAGGGTCTAATCCTTCTGATGAACACACTAGACTGTGGACCTGTGTATAGAATTGACCTGTAAAAGACACTTCTCTTTCTTACTTCTGCTGTATTGGTGACTGGCTGTTTCTCTTTGGTTGTCCTTCAACTGAAATCTCTTTCTTCAATCTGCAAGTCAGAAAAACGGTCACAACAGGACAAGCTGGCGTTTTTAACCTAAACAGGAAGTACAATATCTGTCAAGATGCTAAATATGGATCATTTTGTATAGTAAGACACTGTTAGAAGTGGTTCAGTAAATTGCCTGCTTCCTTCATTGAAACTGATGGAAAAACATTCAAATCGTTGTTGACACTAGGGTCAGAAAGGCCTCGAATAAGGTGCGATTTATTTTGTGAATGTTGAAATACTGCTCATGAAATACAACAAGAACCGTTGAGGACTTCATCTCCTTGGAGACACAAACCAAACTGTAGGAACTAACTGTCAAATTGTTTGAGGAATTAACACTTTTTCAAAATTATTAACTGCTGCTGGCGATTCAATGCAATATCAACCACTGATAAAGATCAACAATTAGCATAGATGTGCAGATCACTTTAGCCAATGGGGTTGCATCAGTTAATCTTCACAATGTGATTGGTGCCTCAGACGCCGACGGGACGGCGTGAACAGATTTAAAAAGACACAACAGTTGCATCTGGAGGACAGTCACTGAGACGGTGAATGACAGCGATGGCTCGTCTCACAACTCTTGTCTTTGCCATGTGGCTTGGTGAGTAGGCAGCAATTCTCTCAAGGTGTGAAAGTGAAGCATTTTGTGACATGACTGGATCTGACCAAGAAATACTGCTGCTGCTTCTTTTTCTTTTTGTCAGATACTGTGACAAGGTGTTGTTCTCTGTCTCATTCAGGTGTGACAGTGAGCACCGTGGTTGATCTGGAGAAGAGAATCATCGGAGGTCATGAGTGTGGACCAAAGGAGCGTCTGTACCATGTCCAGCTGATATCCACTGATGGAGAGTATGAGTACTCTTGTGGTGGCTCGCTGATCACTGACCAGTGGATTCTGACTGCAGCTCACTGCTTTGCGCCAGGACGGTGAGAAAGTTTTACTCTAATGCTCTGATGCACCGGTCATTAATGGTTTAATGTAAAAATATGATTAATAACCAACAGTATCTAAATATGACGTGTTGACTGTGATTCAGTAATGCTTTAACTTTATTTGTAGGGTGTTCTACGCTTATATTGACGTGCATCCTGGTCCTCCTAAAGTAGTGCCGATCAAAGATCCACCTGAGATCTTCAAAGACGGCCGGCAACACGACCTCATGTTACTGAAGCTGCCTAAAGCAGTAGGTATCAAACCTGTACAACTTCCTGACTGTCAACATCCTCCCAACATGTGAGTTATCATCCTTCCAGTGAACATTTGAAAATAAAAACAAAAATTACTTAATTAACTATGTATAGTTTCAAAATATATAGTAAATTAAAAATGTTGTTTTTTACAGAGGTGCTATGGTTCAGAAAGATTGGCCCAAATAATGAAAGACGTGAGATTAATATATATTTTTATACTTTTTTTCCTTGTGTATTTGTTTTGTTAAGAGATAAATATTTAAATCAGGTTTTTCTTTGTCTTCATATTATAATGATAATTTCCTCAAAAAAACTCTCAAAGATTAAATGTAATTTCTTAAAGTATCAACAAGTATAATAACCCTCCGGTGGTGAGGTCACTGGTAACACTTTACTTCTCCTCAGAATCTGGTTCTTCAAAAACTCTGCAATGTGCTGATATTAACGTCATCGACTGTGAGACTCACATGAGCCATCTGCGTCAGAAACTTAAAGAATTCTACGAAGCCTACAAACATGAGCACGTGATCTGTACCCATACACCTCCGGTTGATGCAGATAACGTGAGTACACCTGTTCAAACTTTGTTTCATTTCTTCAGCTTTGACAGATTTCAATTGTTGGCTATACATAGAAATAATAATTTGATCAAAAAAGCGCAGTAAATACACGTATATCTTTCACAGGGTGACTCTGGTGGAGGAGTGGTGTACCAGGACAAGATTTATGGTGTCATTTCATATGGTCATAAAACACTTGTCGCTGGTTACCCACTTGTATCTTTGGACCTATGTTATGGGCCATACAAACAGTGGATCGAAAAGACTACCGCCCCACCATGAGCAAATGCAGCTTTTGGTTGATGGTAAAATGTTCAGTTCACATAAAACTTTACAGTTGATGTCATTGTTCATAAAATGTCTAGCTATAATTTGTAAAGCCCTTTATTCTTTTCCCAAAACCTTTCCCAAAAGGTCCAGTGTGTAAGATTTAGGTGAAAGCACCTATCCGCAGAAATTGAATATAACATAATTCTAGTGATGAATTGTTGTTTTACTCATTCTCGAATGGGCCCTTTGAATTTAAATACTTCTTGGTTACTTCAGGAGCGAGTCCTTTCTACGGAGACCACCATTTTTTCTTACAGTAGCCCAGACTGACCAAACTAAACACCTTTTGAGGTTTTATGACAACTGAAGCTACCTTAGGTCCTTTAACTTATTTGAAAGGGGAGGGTGAGGTGAGGGGCATTCAGCTTCAACATGGCACTTCACCACTAGATGTCACTAAATTCTACAAACTGGACCTTTTTAAGTATTTTAATCTGTAAAAATAATGTTTTACATTATCTTATATGTAAATTCAACATATTGTGTCTGTTTTTATACAGACATTCTATTGAGAAGAAACTAAATTAAAAAAAACTACAAAGGTAGACACAGTAATAAACTGCTCTACTTTCACCAGTTCTGAAAATACAATGAAAAATGTCACTTTCTTCTGTTCTGTCAACTGAAATAAAATAAGTATCATTTCATCTGTGTCAGCTGTTTTTATGCTTTCAGTTTGTAGTTTGTTGTGCTAGTTTTATACTTTTATTAAAGTTCCACTCCATGTGAAATGTTTGTGGGGAGAACATCAACAACTGGGCTGTAATTATAGTATGGATAATGAACAGGTGTTTTGTAATTCAGCTATATTAGAAACAACCATAAAATCCCTTTAATAATCAATTAAACTTTGGTGTTAATCCAGATAAATGAGCTAATCCACGATGTATCTGCTGATTTTAACATTTTGAGTAAAGGGCTTTAATAAAACCATATTAACCAATTTCCCAGGTAATCATTCTATTATTGTGATGCAAAATAACCAGGCATGTTGTCTGTGCCTTTGGGCATTGTGGTTATAAGAACAAATATTGAGTATAAATATAAAAAATATTAACATTAAATAATAACTTTAATTGATTAAAGTTACCTCGGGCACCACCCTTTAAAGGAAGGGAAAATATAGCCAATTTATTGATTAAATCTCATGAAAGTACTAACTACAAATTTAGATGTCGGATCAATAATTAAATGAATTACTATAACAAAAATTACCACATAGATAGTTAGCAAAGTTGAAGGATATGGAGTTCTTGGAAGTGTAGAGGTTGGCAAAATTCAATTTATGCAACACTTGTGTACTATGAAGATAACAAAAGTATAAAAACACACACTACTAAAAGTGTACTTACGTGTGTGTGTGTGTGTGTGCTTTCAAAATGGCAGCTGGCCACTGTTCTATGAAGACACCTGGTGTTTATACCATGTGGCTGAGATAACGTTTGTGTGTCAATTTTGGGGAGATGGGTGTGTGAGTGTGTGTTATGTGTGTGTGTGTTGGTGCCAGGTTAGAGAAAGTAGCTAGTTGAATGCAAATACAGACTGTGAAGAGCATTACATAACTAACATCAACTTTCAAATAACTTATAACCAAAATATCACAGCAACACAAATCAAACTTATAAACATCAATCGGAATCGAATAAACAGTCTTTGCTTAGCCTAGTATAATTATTTAACCCAGTTGTGTTACCCGTTCATGAAAAGGGAAACAAGGCTGATTTGCTGTTTGAAGTCTAGTGAAGTCATCTTGCTAGTTTGTGGCTCCTGTATTTGTGGTTCTGCTGTGCTATGCAGCTCTTCTGCTTAACTTCTTAGGCAGGCTCTCACATCACTGCATTTGGAAGGTTTTAGCAGTCTGCTCCAGGCTGATACTGGCCTGGTGACCTCATGGGTCTTGGGGCCCAGTTTGACCAGTAGTGGGTGAAAGTTGTGTCCAAGGTCAGTTTTCAAACCTCGGTGTGAAGTTGAAGCACCCTGGGAGACTGAGTTCTGGAGGAAACATGTGGTCAGGGTTTGACTAAATATGTAGGCCGAACTGTAGTTCACAAATACCAGGTCCCAACAGTGTCAATGATCCTCTCTCAGCCAGTCCCTCCTCTTTACAATCAGATTTGCAGCAGCCTCTTACATAAAGGACACATCAAATGAACGATTCAACAAACTTTATTATTTTAACCTTGATTAGACTGAATTAATTCAACACTCTTTCAATGGTGTCTTGAAAACCCATCAACCTGTACAATTCAATTTAAACAGCTTACCCCAAAATTATGTGGGATCAATGTAGTTAACCTGTTTGTTGGTCTTTCCAACAAAAGTTCAATAGGTTATATAGATACTCTGTAATGGTAGAATATGTACCGCCTACATATAAAATACCTACGAAATACGTTCTTTGCAAGATCCCAAAATTGTACCTCTCTGTTTGATGAACTTCACAAGTTCTTCCTCATTACCTGCATATAAGTACTGATACGTGATGTATTTGTACAGCATTTGTACAAAACTATTACACTGTACTTTAATCTAAACTGTTATCCAAAAATGATCATGGATGTGCAGATTACTTTAACCAATGGGGTTGCGTCAGTAAATCTTCACAATGCGATTGGTGCCTCAGACGCCGACAAGACAGCCTGAACAGATTTAAAAAGACAGAACTGTTGCATCTGGAGGACAGTCACTGAGACGGTGAATGACAGCGATGACCCCTTCAAGTCATTAAGCATAGTAAAAGCCCAGTAAGTGTATTTTACACAATATGGGCGCTTTAAAACTCTTGAATCTTGTTTTCTTTTCAAATGGATATCTTTGGTCATCTTTGGCAGTGTCCTCTACCTACATGGCTCCTCTTTTTTAACCTGAGATACATGTATTCTCTCAGTTTTGTGCGCCATGTCTTGTTGTTTTATGTTATTCTAACTGGTTGATTTTGAAATTGGCATTTCTGTTGCAATAGTTCTGGTGGCAACTGTTTGTTCTCTTATTCAAACCACTTCTTCCCCTTCTCACATCTGTTGACAGGAAGCTGACAAGTGTTTGAGCCGCGAAATCTCTGTGTCCAATCTGCAAGTAAGGATGACAAGTAAAAAACAGAGCAAGTTCTCAGAATGGCTTTCAGAGATAACAGCTATTTCAATCAGGAGAGACTTGGTTTTTACTTTAACAAAGTTTATTTTTACAATTCACAGAATGAGAATAGTTATAGTCTTTGGCATTTTAGACCCCTGTGTGATGTCATTAGGATTAGAAGGGGGTGGAGCAGAACGTCGTACAAGAATACCCCCCGGGTCTAGACACTGATGATGGTTCATCAGTTATAGTTTGTTTAGATGGCCAATATATGAGTATTGCCCTGCTGGACTTCCAAAGTGATATCCTCTGTCCTTAACCCTCACAAGAGTAAGGAAAAACTACAAAAACCCTTCTTGAAGGGAAAAACGTAGAAACCTCAGGAAGAGCCACATGCGAGGGATCCCTCTTCCAGGAAGGACAGAAGTGCAATGGATGCCACGTGTAACAAGTGTTTTCAGGCCGTCAGCTGCCACAATAGCCCGCAATCCATTGTCATCAGGATCCGGAAGAGGTGATGAATGTTCTTCTCAGGACTGGAGGAGATTGGGGTGGAGGAGGGGTTGTGCGAGTCACTGCATTGACGCTGGCTGAGGAAGAGGAAAGAAGGGATTTTTAAAGTTAGACAGCTGCTGTGTGACTGGCTGAAGGAAACCCGCGCAGACCTGATTGGATGTTTGGGATCAGCTGACAGTGTGCAGGTTAAGCTCTCCTGTGGGTGTTCCCGATATTTAGGACCACCTGCAGTCAGCTGATCTGTATGCAGGTTTAAGTCTTCCTTATTGAACTTACGCTGAGCTCCATTTCAATCAGGAGAGACTTGGTTTTTACTTTAAAAAAGTTTATTTTTACAATTCACAGAATGAGAATATTTATAGTCTTTGGCATTTTAGACCCCTGTGTGATGTCATCAGGATTAGAAGGGGGTGGAGCAGAACGTCGTACAGGAATACCCCCAAAAGGAAGGAAGACGAAGAATGTAGATCAGGGGACGTGAGATACTGGTGAGTCTTACCTTGTGTTGTAGTATCCTAGAAGATAATACAACTTGGAAAACGACGACCGTTCTACGTTTATCGAGTAGGATATCAAAAGACTCGTTGGAGTGCCTCTACGCCCCCGAGTGGATCAGATGAATGAAGAGGTATTGCAAGTATAAACAGGGGTCTCGTAGTTTAGAGAGGTACGGGACCGCAGAGAGTTGGGATAACGCTTGTCTCCTGCATATGTATTGTAGCTGTTAAAAGCTAGCTGTTTGAATGTACGAACTCCCAAGTTCATGATTTCGAATTGGAGCACTGTTATATAATGCAGCTTGGCTGTCGGTGCGCTAAAACCATGAGGGGATACATTTTTCTTGAAATGTTGTTCGTATACTCTCCGAAGTAATACGTGCGTTTCCGGCGGATACCACTGGAGGGCACGCCAGAGATTGAGACGTGTAGGACTTCTTGAATTGCATGACGTGAACGATAAGTGTGCAACAATCAAGGAGGTTACCATTTGTGGATTTTAAGATTACGCAGAGGAGGCAGCGCTGCCATGTAGATTGTCTGTATGGCCCATCAATCGTGCACGGCGTGACAATGCCAGGAGGTTTGTAGAGGTTTGAAGACGCGCGAGGTGAGCTTCTCCACCTCTATTATACTAGCCCTGTCGTTCAGTGCGTGTTGCATCTGGCGTTTTGGCGGAGCGTTCATTCTGAGCAGTGTTGGGCAAGTTACTGAAAATCAGTACTTAGTTACAGTCACTATTTACCTCTTTTAAAAGTAAATTAATTACTTCACCAGTTACTTTATATCAAAAGCAATTAGTTACTAGGGAGCTGTTATTTTATTGTGAGAATGTTTTATTGTGAAAATGTTTCATGGTTTTATTTTGAAATGGTTCCAGTAGAGTCGCGAACATCCTGTGCCGACGACAACGGCGCTACGGAAGGGGTTTATGTTTTTAGCGACCCTCCGAAGAAGCAAAATGTCTTACGATGTCCACAGTTTTGTTTTAGATGTTCCTAAGTTGTTCAAAGTTGTATTAAGTTGTATGGTGTTACAAGGACGGCTCAAATAAACGACCAGAACATCAGTTTAAGTCTCGACCATCTTTCGGGGGATCTGCTTCACTTGTCTTCTTGTCTGCACTAGTTCAGTTTTCACAAAAGAGAGTAATGCGTGTAACGAACTTATTTAAATTTCAGATATTGTAACTGCGTTACGAGGAAATGTAATCGGGCCGGTATTGCATGCTTAAGCACGGCGCGGTTTTATGATTCAGAAAAAGTACAATGCTTCCGGGTCTCAGATCAGATAATTGTTGTGCAATAGTAGTAGATATGACGTTGGCTAATAATCAATAATCATGAAATATGATTATTAAAATAATAAAGATTATTTATCAAAAATAATTAAAAATGATTAAGTTATCAATTTAAGAATAGTAAAATAATTAATTAGAAATGATACGTTACATTAAAAATAGTTAAATAATTAATGAAAACAATACAATTATTAATTAAGAATAATACAATCTGTAATTATAACTTTGCATCGCAGGGCACCACCCTTTTCAGGGACCAACAAGTCAATCTTTAATTATCCGTCTCATTTGATAAAACTAAATTAATAATCTCAAATAGTTAATATAAAAGATTATAAAATAGAAGGAGTTTTAAATTCGAGCACAGGCTAAAGTAATCCAGCTGTATTCACATACAAATGCACAAATAAACACGAAATCCAGATACTTTAAGTATAAAAGGATTTATTAAAAAGGGGAAATAAAGTTAATGTTATTCAATGATTCTTCATTTAACAAACTCCAATATTTCAAAGATGACGACAGCAGCAGCAGCAGCACCTATCACAATTAGAAAAACACACATGTAACTCTGATAGTATCTGTGTGTGATCGTGTGTGTGTGTGTATGTGTATGTGTCTGCCTGTCTGTGTGTCTAGGTGTGTGTGCGTGTGTCTGTGTAACAAAGAGAAAGGGGGGTGGCTATGGCGTAATGAGGAAATCACGTGGCGACGTCCTCTGGCCGAATTCAAGGGGGCGTTTACACGTAATTTCAAGATGGAGGTTACCTAAGTGAAACCACGTTGCGTACGCAAAATGGCTGCCGTTCACGGTCTTTAAAACACAGGAATTTTCAGACAAAGAGATTTCTTATCTCCTGTTTCTGGCGCCGAAAGGCAGCGAGATGAATTCTTGCTCTTCAAGTCTAGATTTATCCAGGTAACATGAAATATGTGAAACGAGAGGTTGGGACGTGTGTAAAATCAGGTTTAAGAGTAAGGAGAGAGAGGGAGAGATAGAGAGAGATAGATCAGACACGGTTACAGAAACTTTACCACTCAGTGCCCAAATTGGAGTTGTGCACCGATCGTTTAATCGGTAAAGTCTTTGTGAACCCAGTCGGACATTCACAGTGCTGCCGGAGGCTCTCCGTCACGGCGCGTGGCACTTTAGAACGTCCAACACAGTAAACCATGAAAGCGGAAATGACGTATCGTCTCGCCGTGATTTACACGGCCTGGAATTAGACTCGTGGTCTTCAAACAATTATACACTCAAACAAAATGACACGCTAAGTATTTAAACTAAAACTCTGCCCAGACAATGATAACGCCTCTTACTGTGCCCTTCGCGGTGATACGTGCGACGTCTCGCGGATATTCCGGAAGTCCAGTGAATGAATCGGGTTGTGTTCCTCGGGGTTCTTGCAGTCAGCGGATGCCCGGAATCAGATGAAGGAGTCGTGGCCTCTTAGGCGGGGTCCCGCTGGTTCTCGTGGTTACAACGGAGGGCAGCGCCGGGCCGAATGGAGGAGCGGATCCTTCTCGTGCTCTTTGAACGGGATGCACGTCGTTCGTATGACGGGATGGGCTTCGCCTTCTTCTGCAGGGATAACAGCTGTGGAGTGGTGGCTTGGAGATCTGGGAAAGAAAGTCTGTGGAACTCGCCCTGCGAGGGGACTTCCTGTGGCGATCTCTTTCAAGTTAAAATAACAAAAAGTCCTATCAAAATAAAACGTCGACTGAATTAAGACAAAAGAAACAAAAAATTAAAGACTAAACTAAAACAAACGTTTGTGGAGTGCTCCCTATAAAACCTCCGGATCAACTAACTGGGAGGCTAGATCTATCTTGGTGGAAAATGGGAATGAGCTACGCTTTTATTTACCTGAGGAGGTCCTGCCTCCTTGAGGTGGGGTTAAGGGGTGATGCTGGCTTTAAGCCAATTGAGTGTCAGAGGTCGTATCTCAGTGGGCGGGGCCTGGAACTCAGCAGGGGTTCCAAGGGGTCCCCAGGACATTTTTTCACCACCAGAGGGAGACTCTTAGGCCTCTTAATTAATGTTTCCCTCCACAAGTACTCCCACGGTTGGATAGGAATGTCCCACAGGGCCTCGAATTGTACGACCCTTTGTCTAACTCAGCCCCAGTATCTGGTCACCTCACTGGGCTGTTGCCCAACAATAAGTAAAGGTATAGCGGTTGGAATCATTCGCTTACGGCCACACCAACCTGAAGCCTGAACGCCCGGAACTCCCTGAACGCATCATCGGGTGACGGCACCAACCTGCGACGCGGAAGCAAGCCACCACGGGTGACTGCTACGGACCTATTTTTCTTTTTTTTCTTCTTCCTAGCTTTTTTCTTGGACTATTTCACTTTTCACCTATCCCTTTTCTTCTTATGTGTAATCCAACCGGACGTTAAGTGTTGTGATTGTCTTGTGTAGTGTGCGTGTGTCCCCCCGCGGCAGTGACGCACTGTGCGGGGGTGAGCCTGTGTTTGCCCGCGACAATGGCGGAAACAAACACAGAGCGTGAGAGAAGAGACGCTGGCACCCACGGAGGTGACAGCGGGAGAGGAGAAGACATGGCGCAGAGCAGGATTGGCTCAAGCATGGAGAGAAACGAGAGGGAGCTAACTGTTATGGTGGAAACGGAGGGAGAGGGCGAGACGACGGCTATGGAGGTGATGCGGTGTGTGAGGGAGTTGTGCGGAGGGCTGCTGGCGTGCAGACACTTAAATGAAAATAAGTTTGAAATAACGATGAGCCACCCGAAGGGGAAAGAAAGGCTGATGGACGGGTTCAAGATGGGAGAGACGAGGGTGCACGTCAGATAACTCATTAACGACGAGCTGGTTGTATCATTTATGAACCTGCCGTTTTATATTAAGGACAGGGATATTATAGCGAAATTACAACTCTGGGGTGTCTCGGCAGCATCCCCAATCAAAAGAAGGATGTGGCCGGGCACCAATGTGGCTGACGGGACAAGGTTTCTCAAAGTGAAATTTAACAGCCACATACAGTCGTTGCCGTACTCGGCAAAATTTGACACAGCTCTGGGGGCTGAGTACTTTCGGGTTGTACATGATAAACAGGTGAAGGGATGCAGGATGTGCATAAAACCAGGTCACATCATGAGAGAGGGCCCTGAATTCCACTGCAACAGATGTGGAGTTCAGGGTCATTTTGCTAGAGAATGCACCCAGGGGAGGAAAAAATTTAAGCTGTGTAAAAACTTGATGAATGAGTGCAGATGCAACAAAAGCGAGGGAGAGGAGGCCACAGGTGAGAGTGAGCCAGAAAGTGAGAGCGGAACCAGTGAGGAGGGAGAGACAGAGGACATGGAAAGTGTTGAGGAGGGGGTCAAGAAAGGAATGGAGGAGACTGTGAGGGGGGATGAAGAAGGAGAGCGGGCGGAGGAGGAAACAGAAGGCAGAAAGAGAGAGGGAGCAGACCAGAAGACAAGGGAGGAGCGGACGAGAGGAAACAACGCGGAGGTGGAAGTAGGAAGGAGGAGAGGAGTGCTGGAGCCAGAGGTAACGGAAGGGGGAAAAGGGGCGAAAGAAGGGAGGAGGAGAGACGGAACGAAGAAGACAGGTCAGGAGACGAGAAGGCCAGAGATGGGGACGACAGAAGCAAGGAGAAGCGGGGCGGAGGGGAAGGGCCTGGAGGCAAGTGGAGACGGAGCGAAGGAGGCAGGCCTGGAGGAAAAGGAGACGACAGAAGCAAGGGGAGACGGAGCGGAGGATGCAAGCCTGGATGCTAAGGAGGGGAGAAGGCGCAGAATGGACGAGAAGGGAGAGATGAAGGAAGTGCCGAGTGGAGCAACGCACACAACCAGCGGAGGAGACCACCACATCACAGAAGGTAGGATCTGAAACAGACATGGACTAACGGAAATAATACAAGTAAGGAAAAGACAGAATACGCAAAGGCACATGAGGATTAATAAAAAGAGTAAGAATAAGGAAAAACCAAAATGAAAATTACAATACTAATAATGTTAACAATAATCACAATAAATGCTAGGGGGCTAAAGAACAAAAACAAAAGACATCAGATATATGGAAAGAATAATTATGACATAATATGTTTACAGGAAACACACAAGGGTTGAGAGATGTATAAAAGAGGTGGAGTATGAATGGAGGGGAGATGTGTTTGCAAATAATGGAGATGAGAATGCCAGGGGAGTAGCGATAGAAAATGTGAGAAGGTGTGATGATGAAGGAGATGGGATGGGTGAAGAGAATGTATGAAAGAGCAGGCAGTAAGATTAAGGTCAATGGGATAGTCACAGGGGAATTCAGATTAGAAAGGTCAGTGAGGCAGGGATGTCCGCTATCGGCTCTGCTCTACTCCTTGTCAGCAGAGCCGTTAGCGGTACTCACTTTGCAAAATAGGAGGATTAAGTGCATAGAACTACCAGGCGGACAGGTGAGCACACTATATCAATATATGGACGATACAACAGTGACAGTTAGGGATAAGGAAATTGTAGTAGAGGTTTTAGAAAGTGTAGAAATGTATGGCAGGGCATCCGGAGCAAAAGTAAATATAGAAAAATCAGAAATTCATGTATATAGGAGAAAGCGGAGAAGTGAGTGAAAGGATTGAAGAAAAACAAAGGGTACATTCATGCTATGACTGAATTTAGGGGTTGAGGGAGAGGAAGGGAGAGATAGCAAGTATGAGGCGGTGGTCTAGTGGCAGAAACTTGGACTATGGGCAGAAAAGGTCTCTGGTTCGACTCCACGGAGAAACAACAAAAAGACGAACCTGGATTGATCTGTCTGCATGTGTGTGGGATAAAGAAATGTATCTTAATGAAGTACTTCGGCCTCGGATATGACAAGCAGCTGTTTCTGTTGAACTGTCCTCAGCACAAACTGACTGGACTCACTCATTTTTATACCTCCGTTATAGATGCCTGGAGGACTCTCAGTTTCACCCCACACCTGGGATGTGGCTCTTTGAGGAGCCACTGTTTGACAATGGATTCCTGGTTGTCTCAGTCCTAACATTAACATCAACTACGGTAAAGAACAAGTTCAGGGAGGCAGGTATAGTGAAGCTGGGCCACCTGACACAGACGTCACCTGAGAGGCTGGCGGAGGTGATGGGGATGAGATCCACCAGAGTGCTGCGGGGCCTCGTGGATGAGGTGTGGCAGTCACTGCCCCAGCCTCTGCGGACCTTCGCCCAGATCCAACGTCAGGCTGACCAGTGGACAAAAATGCAAGAGTAAAGGTTTCCTATCCTGAATGTGAGCCCTGCGGTGGGGGAGTGGAGAGAGCGGTGGGGGAGTGGAGAGAAGAGAGCGAACGACTGCTAACCCTCAGTACCCCAGCACTGGGCACCTTCAACACCTCTGGAGGTAAACAGCTCTACTATAGCTGTGTGAAGGTCCTGAACTGTCGCTCTCTTGAAGGACTCAGGGAGTCGAGATGGCCAGAGGTTTTTGGCTCAGAATAATCCCCTAATGGCAGCTGGCGGGTCCTGTATAAACCTCCTGTCGAGAAACGGATGGCAGACATCCAGTTGAGAATGATACACGGAGCTCTAGCTTCAAACAGATACAGAGATCACCTGGACCCAAGCACGGGGGGGGGGTGTCCTTTCTGCTCAGAGACCCTAGAACACCTAGTAGTGTCCTGTCCCCGATAAGCTAACACTTATAAACAACTGCAAGAGTGGGTGGGGGGTTTAAAAGAGGTCTTCTTTGTGCCACTTCTTGTTTTATGACCCAAAGAACTAGCAAGGAAAAAACGCTGTTTTAATGCAAAGATAGCGACCTGGATAAATCAGAATAACAAAATGGTTGGGGGAAGCTGGACGGATCCACTTCGCTGTCTGAGGGCAGCCCGGCTGAGGATTGAACATGCTTATTTTACACTGACGAACAATTTGGAGGGTTTCAGGGCTGTGTGGGGTGTTGGACAGGTCCTGTGCTCACTGGGGGTAAAAATGGTAAATGGGAAATGGATTTGTATTTATATAACGCTTTTCTAGTCCTGATGACCACTCAAAGCGCTTTACATTACAGTTTCACATTCACCCATTCACACACACATTAATACAGTGCATCTATCACAGCACTTTGTTATTCTATGGGGGGCCATTCGGGGTTCAGCATCTTGCCCAAGGACACTTCGGTATGCAGATGGTTCAGACTGGGGATCGAACCGCCTTCAGGTTGGAGGACGACCACTCTAGCCCCTCAGCCACAGCCGCCCCGCAACTTTAGCGTTGCGATTGTCTTGTTTAGTGTGTGTGTGTGTCCGCGGCAGTGATGCACTGTGCGGGGGTTGAGCCAGTTTGGAAGTGTACCTCGCAACAATGTACCTCACTGACTCTGCTTCCATCAGTAACCTACATGTCTATGATCTCGGTGTGTCCGACCACAAAGTGGTCTCAATGGCCTTAACTTTTATGCTGCCTACTATTAGACCTAGGCGTCAAATGTCTTTGCGGAACTGGAAAAGCATTGACTCGGCCACTATGACCATGGATCTCCAGCTCATCACCTGCCCAGTCTCTGCAATAATGGATGAATTAGTGGAACTCTACAATACATCCCTGAGTGTATTTGATCTCCATGCCCCTGTCAAGTCACGTCAGGTCAATTTCTCACGCTCCGCTCCCTGGTTCACACATGAGCTAAGGAAAATAAAAACAGCTGGGAGTGCCCTGGAACGACGCTGCAGACACTCTGGGCTCACTGTCCATAAACTGGCCTACCATGAGCATCAAAGGGCCTACTCCAACTCCCTTAAAGATGCTCGCTCACAGTTCTATTCCGGGTTAATCAATAAAAACCCTGGCAACTCCAAACAGATTTTTTCCACTATAGGCCATCTCCTCAAACCACAACCACCCTCTTCAACTGAGGCTACAAAGGAGCAATGCAACAGTTTCATTGACTTTTTTAGATCAAAGGTCAACACCATTCGCTCTCTGATGTCCAGCTCTCCATCTCTGCTTCCCTCTGACACCAACACCTTATCTACGAGTGTGCTGTCTACTCTACATCTCGCTGAGGTTCAGGAGAGCCATGTTGAGGCAATCCTGAATCCTGCAAAAAAATGACATCCTGTACCTGTACCCTGGACCCCATTCCCACTGCTCTGCTCAGTTCACATATCCCCACTCTCAGTCCTTTCATCACATTTCATGTCTCACCGCCTGACTTTCTCCAGTTAAACAGTAGCCAAACTGAAGCCCTCCTTGTTGGCACTCCGCACCAGGTTCAGTCATCCTCCATAACTCAGCTCACCTTCGACGGTCAGGTCATACCCCTCTCCTCCACAGTCACTAATCTGGGAGTTAGGTTTGATCCTCACCTGACCTTTAATGACCATAGAAAACACCTGTGCAAAACCTCCTTTTACCATCTCTAAAACATCTCCAAACTCCGCCCCACTTTAACTCTGTCAGATGCAGAGAAGCTCGTCCACGCATTCATCTCCTCTAGACTGGACTACTGCAATTCACTTCTCACTGGGATCACTGGCAAGAACATCCAAAAACTGCAATTCATTCAAAACAGCACTGCCAGGATCCTGATGAGAGTCCGTAAATATGAGCACATAACACCAATTCTCCACTCACTCCGCTGGCTCTCTGTCTCAACCCGGATTGCCTACAAAGTCCTTCTCCTCACCCATAAATGCATAAATGGACATGCACCTCCCTACCTACAATAACTCTCACTCCCCAAACCTCCACCCGCACACTCAGATCTACAAGTAGCTCGCTCCTTCGGGTTCCCAACACCAAGCTCCGCACCATGGGCGACCGGGCCTTTTGCTCAGCAGCGCCCCGCCTATGGAACGGTAAATCAAACAGCAGAGGGTGGAAAGAGCAGGGAGTTTACTCAGTATCAAGGGAAATACAGTACATGAAACCTCGACAACATAAATGAAGTTAATGATTGAGTGATCTAAGGATTTATTACCTTGCAATTGTTACACATTGGCTCTTGTTGTGTAACAAGGAGGAATGTCGCAAACTGCAGCAGTTGAAGTATTTACAAAGAAAACTAACTTGGAGTAAAAAAGGTAATCAGCTCTGTCAGTGATATCTGTAGTGTGTGGGTCTGTGTATAAAAATAAGAATCACACAAACGCCATGCTGCCATGTCCATGTGTGGTAGACCAATGGTGAAACTCCCATTCTTGCTATCTGCCACGAAACCCGCTCTTCACTCTCCTATTGGTGATGAAGCAACATCATTTCTTTCTTCTGTTCAAATGTAAGGTCACCAAAGTCAGAAGAAAAAAACTTTTACTGCCCTTTAACCTGGAAGCTACTTTCTCATCAGTTACCACCTCATCTCTGGAACAAACAGAAGGGGTTAACACTGGCAAAACACCAATATTTCCTTACCGGGCCCTTAAAGTGGAATGCATTACTTCTTTACATACCGTCTCAGAAAACTCCATTTCATAATGCTCTGTAATTTTTAGCAACTGCTCCCTGGTACATTTTACTAGCACCTCATCACTTGGAAACTGCACAAAATCCTCGATGGTAGCCATCATTTCAAAAGAACCAACCCTGATAACCTTTTTTTTTATTATTTTTAATTTATATATATTTCATCACCTTTGGAATACCTTTCCCCTGACTATCTGCCTAACCAATGCTAACTACCTTCTCTAGCCCCTAGTCTTCATGCATTTCATGACAGGTGTTTTAAACACAAAACCAATGATCAGGTAAAGCCCCAGCTATGCTGTTACTCACCAGACGGACATGGACGTGTACCCAAGACACAAAGTCAAATCATGTTTATGCACAAAAATAAAAATGACAAACCAACAGAGATACTGTTGCTTATTCCTACCAGGAAAGGTAACTCCAAAGGTAAATCCCTCTAATTAGTGCCTGATAATGAATTCAATTAGTACCACTGATGTAAGCTCAAAGCACAACATTCACACTCTAAAGTTATCACACAACCTGGGCAACCAGTACACTATCCCAGGGGAAACTGAACCTACTAGAGGCCTATTACTTTCTCAGGACAGAAAAGAGAGAAACAAACCTGGATCTGGATTTCGGACGAGCCTCCACTTGTTACACCTTGGCTCATGTGTGCAACAAGAAACACTGGATGGCACCAAGCTCTGCAGTTACAGTATTTATGTATTTATTCTACAGGAATAATACTACAAAGAACAAAATACAAAGAAAACCTCCACATGCCCATGTGGAGGTAGATCCGGTGAATGAGAGACCAGAGCCCAGTCTGCAGGCCTCTTAGTGGTCCCCCAGGTGTGCCACATCCCCGCTGATCACCAGGCTCCAACTCCGCCTACAGGTCCTGAAACACAACACAAGCACAGCAGACAACTCCAGGTTTGTCACAAGATGAATGACAGAATGTATGAGGAAGATACAGGGAGGTGGTGGGAAAGGTTGAAAGAGGGGATAAGGGGCATGAGCAAGAAACACAGTAAGAACAGGGGAAAGAAAGAGAGAAAAAAGGTTAAAACAGGAGTTAGAGGAAGAGGAGAAGAAAGCTGGGGAAGGAGGTAATATGACAGAGGGATAAATAAGAATGAAAGATTAACTAAAGAAGATAGAACAGGGAAAGTGAAAAGGTGCAATAATTAGAAGTAAGGCGAGGGATGCAATAGAGGGTGAAACATGTACAGGGTATTTCTTAGGACTAGAGAACCCAAGGCAGGAGAAAAATTATTTTGAGCAAGTGGAGGGAAAGGGAGGGAAAACATAACAGATCTTGTAGGGATAGTGGAAAAGTTGAAGAATTGTAGAGTGAGTTATATAAGAAAGAAGAGGTAGATGTGGAGAGTAGCAGACAGGTGATAGACAAGATGGAAGATAGACTGAGCGATGAGGATAGAGAGGTGTGAGAAGGAGAGATAAGTAATGGAGAGCCAATGACTGGATGTGGCTATTGAATTTAACTTTTAAATATCTCGTCCCATCTGCCACATTAGTTCCAGGCTACATCCTCCTCTTTATCGGAGATACTGCCGAGACTCCCCAGCCCTGGAGTTTATCTAGTATCAAACTGTCCTTGATGTAAAATGGCAGATTCATAAATAATACCACCAGCTAGCTCTAGCTCTCTAGCATGCACCCTCGTTTCTCCAATTTTAAACCCGTCCATTGGCCTCTCTTTCCCTTTCGGGTGACTCATGGTCATTGCATATTTATTTCCGTCTGTGTCCAGATGCCAGCAGCCCCCCCACACAGCTCCCTCACGCACCTCATCAGCTCCATCGCCGTCGCTTCACCCTCGCCTTCCATCTCTACCATCACGGTTAGCTCCCTCTCATTCCTCTCATTGTTTGTGCAGCTCTTGCTCTGTGTTAACTCCGTGCCTCTCCCGCTATCACCTCCGTGGGTCACAGCGTTTCCACTCACCCGCTCCGTGCTCGCCTCCGCCGTTGTCGCGAGGTACACTTCCAAACAGGCTCAGATACCCCCGCACAGTCAATCAATCAATCAAATTTTATTTGTATAGCCCATATTCACAAATTACATTCATCTCATAGGGCTTTAACAGGGTGTGGCATCCTCTGTCCTTAACCCTCAGCAAGAGTGAGGAAAAACTACTAAAAACCCTTTTAACAGGGTAAAAATAAGTAGAAACCTCAGAGAGAGCCACATGTGAGGGATCCCTCTCCCAGGACGGACAGAAGTGCAATAGATGCCACGTGTAGAAAACATTCATCATTAAAGTCTTTAGCGGCATTGATGCAGTCCCGCTGCAATCACAGTCCATGGTCAGCAACCAGCAGAACCACGATCCACCATCCAGATCAGAGGCCACTCCAGTACTCAGTCACCGTCCACCGCCGCCCACCAGGACCCACCACGAGCCATCGCCGTGGCCCTGGTCCACCTCCTTTACCCAGTGCCAACGCGACACAGGGTCCGCCACCAGCACCACGATCAGCCGACACGACACAGAATCCGCCACACTGGGTCCACCACTGCGACCCCTGATGCGCGATCCACAAACAGCAATCCATGGTGCGGCCACAGAGGCCCTGGATCTGCGGGTGTTAAAGCAAAGGGACCCCGGGGAAGCTTAGGGATGGAGAAGAGGAAGGAGAAGCTGGAAAAAGAAGCTCCGTGTGTCATATGTCATTAAATAGAGCAAGTTACGTTCTGCCTCACTAATTAACTCTAACTATAAGCTTTATCAAAAAGAAAGGTTTTGAGCCTACTCTTAAACAAACTGATGGTGTCTGCCTCCCGAACTGAAATTGGTAGATTATTCCACAAGTGAGGGGCTTGATGGCTAAAAGCTCTGGCTCCTACTCTACTTTTAGAGACTTTAGGGACGACAAGTAAGCCTGAATTCTGGGAGCGGAGTGCTCTAGCTGGTTTATAAGGTATTAACAGCTCTTTAAGGTAAAAAGGCGCTATATTATTAAGGGCCTTGAAGGTGAGGAGGAGAATTTTAAATTCTACTCTAGATTTAACTGGAAGCCAGTGTAGCGAAGCTAATACTGGAGAAATGTGCTCTCTTTTCTTTGTTCTTGTCAGGACACGTGCTGCGGCATTTTGGACAAGCTGTAGAGTCTTTAACGACTTACTGCTGGAGCCTGATAATAATGAGTTACAATAGTCCAGTCTCGATGTAACGAAGGCGTGGACTAGTTTTTCTGCATCTTTTTGCGAAAGGACATGTCTGATTTTTGAGATATTACGCAAGTGGAAAAAGGCAGTCCGAGAAATTTGTTTTAAATGACTATTAAATGATAAATCAGGATCGAAGATCACTCCCAAGTTCCTGACTGTTTCGTTGGAAGCAAGGGCAATGTCGTCTAGCGCAGCTATATCATTAGATAATTTATCTCTAAGGTGTTTGGGGCCAAGTATTATAACCTCTGTTTTGTCTGAGTTTAATAAGAGAAAATTGCGGGTCATCCAGGTTTTTATGTCCTTGAGACATGCTCGAAGTTTAGTTAATTGATTACTTTGTTCAGGTTTTATTGACAAGTATAACTGGGTGTCATCCGCATAGCAGTGGAAATTTACCGAGTGTGTCCTGATAATGTTTCCTAGTGGAAGCATATATAATGAGAATAAAATTGGGCCGAGCACAGAGCCCTGTGGAACACCATGGTTAACTTTGGTGCGCACAGATGTCTCATCATTAATTTGCACGAATTGGGAGCGATCAGAAAAATAAGATTTAAACCAATTAAGGGCAGTTCCATTAATTTTAATTAACTGTTTGAGTCTTTGTAATAAAATTTGATGGTCAATTGTGTCGAATGCTGCACTGAGATCTAACAGAACGAGGACAGACACAAGTCCCTGATCTGAGGCTATTAAAAGGTCGTTAGTGACTTTTGCCAAGGCTGTTTCTGTGCTGTGATTGGCTCTAAACCCCGACTGAAAGTCTTCATATATATTATTTTCCTGGAGAAACTCACACAGCTGATTGGCTACCACTTTTTCTTAGATTTTAGACATGAAGGGGAGATTAGATATTGGTCTGTAATTGGCTAAAACCTCTGGGTCTAGGGTGGGTTTTTTGAGAAGGGGTTTGATTACTGCTATTTTAAAAGACTGTGGTACATAACCTGATGATAATGACAGATTGATTGTGTTAAGTAACGAACTATCAATTAGGGGCAGAATTTCTTTAAGTAATTTTGTAGGAATGGGATCTAAGATACAGGTTGTTGGTTTAGAACCTGAAATTATTTTGGTAAACTGATCACAAGTGATCAGAGAGAAGCTGTCTAAATAATGGTTAGGATTCTCAGCCATTTCTGAGATTTCTGTTATTGGGAGGGTATTAGTGCCAATTGAGGGCAGGAGATTGTTGATTTTATTTCTAATGGTTAGAATTTTATCATTAAAAAAGGTCATAAAGGTATTGCTATTTAGGGATGGAGGAATACTGGGTTCGGTGGAGGTGTGACTCTCTGTCAGCCTGGCTACAGTGCTGAAGAGAAACCTGGGGTTGTTTTTATTCTCTTCTATTAGTTTTGAATAGTAGGCGGCTCTTGCTTTGTGGAGAGCCTTTTTATATTCTTTAACACTATTCTTCCAGTCTATGAGGTTTTCAACATGGTTGCTGGAGCGCCACTTCCTTTCTAGTTTTCTTGATAATTGTTTTAACTCATTTGTCTGGGAATTATACCACGGAGCTAATTTACCATGTTTGACATTTTTCTTTTTTAGAGGCGCTATTGAATCTAATGTTAATCGTAATGAGTCTGCAGAGCTATCGACGAGTCGGTCGATCTCAATGGAGCTCAATTGGAATTATTTCCTTAAATTTAGCTACAGCACTATCAGGTAGACATCTAGAAAATGAGTTTTTTATTGGTGGCATATATTCATTTATTGAAAAATGGAAGGTTATTAAATTATGGTCTGATAGAACTGGATTGTGCGGGAGGACTGTTAAATGTTCAATTCCGACGCCGTACGATAATATAAGGTCAAGTGTGTGGTTACAACAATGAGTCGGTTGGTGCACACACTGACTGAAACCAATTGAGTCTAGTATTGAATTAAATGTTACGCTACGGTAATCTTTCTTATTGTCAACATGGATATTAAAGTCACCAACAATAATAATTTTATCGCTCTTTAGGACTAAGTTTGATAAAAACTCAGGGAATTCCGTTAAAAATTCAGTATAAGCCCTGGGAGGATGGTAAACTACAGCAAATATGATTGGCTGTTGGTGTTTCCTGGATTGGCGTGGAAGACTAAGAACCAGACATTCAAATGATTTGTAGCTTAGGTTAAGTTTAGGTTTTGGATTAATTGATAGACTGGAGTTAAAAATAGCAGCAACTCCACCTCCTCGCCCAAATTCTCTGGGAACCTGTGCATTTATATGACTGGGGGGAGTAGATTCATTTAGACTGACATATTCATCAGGATGCAGCCACGTCTCAGTGAGGGACAATACATCTAGGTTGTAGTCAGAGACTAGTTCATTAATTAAAAGAGCCTTAGTTGATAGTGATCTAATGTTTAAAAGACCACATTTAAAAGTCTTAGTTCCCTGTGTTGTTGCAGAGGTTGTTTTAAAGTGTCTGAGCAGCTAAAGGCTCAGCATTGGCCTGAGAGTCGGGTATGCCGCGTATAACCATGTGGCGATTTTTCAGCTCCTCAACCAGTCTGTCAATAAGAAAAGAAGATATTTGGAAATATCAGTATATAAAAATTCTTATCAAAAAAAAAGGAGCAAGATAACGTTCTGGAAGCCACTTACCTTTGGATTGGATCTTCATTTGACATGATTTCAGTGAGGTCTGAATAATTGAAAATTCTGCCTTCCTTAAGGATCTCGCTTGCTTCTTTCTTGGCATTTTCAACAATGGCTTGTATATCTTCCCTCGAGCCATCTTTCATGCATACCCTCGTCAAATGGACAGACAGGATATCTTGTGTTTTGGAACAAGCAGGACATAGCAAATAGTGCCTGTTTGGAGCTTTCCTTGTAAAAGAAAAGAAAAGGCATGATTAACTTTTCATAGTTTAACTCTACAGGCTATAAATAATTCCAAACATGTATTTATAAAACAGGAAAACATTAAAAATTCGTTACCGTGGAGCCATTTGTTAAACTGAGAGAGGTCAGTGAAGATGAAGCAATAATGATGGCTGTGTTCTACACATATTCCTTAAAACCGCACGTTACTCCTTTACTGTATATATTGTTGTTTTGTTTTTTATATTATTGCTAATATTGTTCGATGTTGTTTATATTGTTCAATATTGTTGTCTTTATGTTGTTGTTTTTATATTTTTATATTGTTGTTTGTAAAGTGCACCAACCACACTAAGTCAATTTCCTGTATGTGCAAATATACATGGCAATAAAAAGAATTCTGATTCTGAACAATTCTCAAAAAAAGGTGTTTATTTTAAGGGAATACCATGCACCCTTTGTTTGAGGGTTCTCTTAAGAATTATCACTTTTATTTGATATGAATAGCAGGCCACCTTTGTTTGAGGATTCAAGGGTGGATCGCATACACTAACCAACCAGCACCCAGTATTTTGTTGTAGCTCCACCCATCAACATTCCCTGTCTCATCTGTGTATAAGTATTGGGCTTTCCAGCTGTAATTCACTCTGGAGGACCTTCCCTCAACTGCTGGACTGGAGAATCATCCCTCAACTGCTGGATACAAACAAAACCATTTATTTATTGCTTCATCTTCACTGACCTATCTCAGTTTGACAAATGGCTCCAGGGTAAGAAATATTTAAAGTTTTCCTTAATAGCATGTATTACAGTGGTGGGAGGTAGATTACTTAAGTAGATTTTTCACATATCTGTACTTTACTTGAGTATTTATTTTCCTGACGACTTTTTACTTGTACTCGTTATATTTGAACACAAATTTCTGTACTCTCTACTTATCTATTCTCAAAACTGGACGTGTCCAGTGATTTTTTTCCTAGCACTGTGCAGGTTGTTAACCAAAGAGGAAAACTATCCTATTTTTTGTGCCTAGAACCTGTTTCCTTTTGCTGACTTATCACAAGGGGTATTGTGTATCACTCCTGCTACTGATTAGAAAACGAAAAGGTCCATGTTTAGTGCTATTTCAGAATTGTTTAGCGGTTATACTGTGGTCTATTAGTGGTCTTAGGCAGACACAAGAGACACTTGTTTATTATTATGTTCGTTCTTTGTTGTCCTTAGAAGTTCAGATGCACTAGTCCATTACTATTTGAACCTCAGCATATGGGGTTCAAAATTTGTAAAATTATAGAGTATATGTATGTAGCCCTGTATAAAAATCATTAGGATACAGTGCATAAAATTAATCTCAAAATAGCATAACAAATGTTGTATTAAAAGAGAAAGTTCATTATAATTAGATAAGTTCATATTATTAAAAATAGTAGTTAAAATAAGGTTAAATACGGGATAAAATGTGATACATATAATATACACAGTTAAAAAGTTTAGATATTTACAGTTAATAAATAGATGTGTGGTTAAAAGGTTATGTGATGAGAAGACGAGAGACTCATTGATTTGAGTGCTTTTAATGTGAAATCTAACTTTTTCTCAGTTGTGTGTCAGTCATTCAGTTTCTGCATTTCTCATTGGGTAGTAGCAAAGTCACAGCCAATCCATCTAGAATGGGGAGGGACATGAGGTGCAGCGTGTGGGTTCAGCATGCCTTGAGCAGGTGAGAGGGAGAGAGATATTGTCCGGAGTCCTGGAGGGAAAGTGTCTTGTTTTTGGGAAACATTGAAGAGGTGTCTCGAGGTCGACTACTCGTGGTCCTGATATGTCCACTTCTATGTTACCTGACAAAGGAGACGGACGTCTGTGAGAGAGAGAAACTGAGATGGTTGCTGCTGGATGGACCCTGCTGTTTTCTTCTTCCCTGGATTTGTGTTTGTGTTTGGATTGACTGCCATCATCATCATCATCACCCTATCAGAGACTATCATTGCCCTGTTGCTCCTCGTTGGACTTGTGAGTATTTAACTGACATTAAAATGCACGTGCTTTTATGTTTATGCTCTGGACTGAGTGAAGTGGCCACAACAGTTTTCAGGTCTCACCGCACCCGAGCATCATCACAGGCCTGCAACTGAATCTCAGGGTTATATTTTTCTAGAGTGGGCCCACATATGATTTTTTGTTTGTAAATTTAAACCTGAATTGTTTTGTTTGATTCAGAGACCTGGGTAAGGTACATTTTTTATTTAACATTTTAGAAATTCAGAAACTGTTTTAAAGCATTTAAAGAAACCCTGTATTTTTTATTTTGTGCATTTATTTTATTTATGGAAAATAAACACCTGTTGATGGTTTAGATTTTTTTAAATACAGTTGTGGTGGTCGTTAATAGTAATTAGGGGGATTTAAACAAAAGATAAGTGTTTACGAACTCAGGCCCAGGAGAGCTGGGTTACATGTATATTTTTGTTATAATTTTTCAGTCAGTTGAAATAAATCCTGAGGAGAGCAATTTTGGGTTGCTTTGTGTCTGTATAGGCCCACTATAAAAAGCACTGGTACTTGTACTTTTACTTTTGATACTTAAGTACATTTCAACAACAGATACTTTTGATACTTATGATTTAATATGAGCTACTTTAAGACTTTTACTCAAGTCATTTTCTTACGGGTGACTTTTACTTTTACCGGAGTCACTTTCAGGTACGATATCTGTACTTTCACTCAAGTATGGCATTCAAGTACTTTATACACCACTGATGTATTACCATGTGTAATCATTGTACAACTTTTGTTGTAATGACGTATGGATTAATGTATTTATTTTCTTTTTCCAGGAAATCAAGCAGACACTGTCTCCTCTGTCCAGTTTGTATGAAGACCCAAGAATCCCTAAGCTGTCACCTGTGCAGATCATGCATGAAGGAATCAGAAGAATCAGACAGAGAAGAGGTGGTTGAAAAGGCCAAGAGTGATGTGTTGGACCTCCTGAAGACTGGACGGGCTTTTAGCTATAAAGTTCTTAGCCGCATTGTCTCATCTTCAAATCCACTCGAAAGACTGATTGTGGAGCTGAAAAGTCATCACTTGTTTGTGACCGGAGAGCCTACACCTTTGCCTACACCTTTGCCCCAAGGGAATCCAAGGTTGGTCGCAGAAACTGGTGAGCCATCCGGAGAGGCAGGGTCATCTGACGTGGAATCTGCCAGCAGCGGTGAACTGTTTCAATGTAACCGGGACACAGCTTACAAGGCCAGAACCTCATTGAAGAAAGCGAACGAAATGGGGATTCTGGAAAAGCATTCTATAGATCATCCACTGCTTCAGGGCTTGGCCGAACACCTACGGGTCAATTTGGAAAATACGAAGTACAAACAGGAGGTTGAGACTGTTTCTCGGTACCTTTATTATGCCGACCCTGTCGAACCATCCTTGAAGTTTGTCAGGGACAGAGAGAAGCTCTTAAGCTACACAAGAAAACAGTCGGAGGCAAACTACAGGGCACAGACTTCAGTCAATTACCTGAAGTGCTTGAAAAGGTTGGTACTTTTGTCTTATTATGATGTCAACAGTTTACACTATACACATAAATACTTGTTATTGCATGTACATAACTTAACTTAAATCCATCTCCTTCCTCCTTATGGATTCTTGGATTACAACACTGCATTGACCAATCTGAGAAAGGATGACAAGGCGCTCTACAATGACTGCGTTGATTTCGTGGATTACATTGGCTCTGTGCAGAGTACACAGTAAAAAACGGAGTGTTAATTCAACTCTAAGAGAGTTGAAATTAACTCCGTTTCAGATAACATTTGGTCCCACTCAAAATTAGAGTTAAATTGACTCAATGGCCAGTGTCAACTTTTCAGAGTTAATTTGACTCAATTTAGTGTCAAAATTAACAATGAAATGTGTCAAAATATGTAACACTGAGGTTTATTCACACTGTTCAGAGTAATACGATTACACTTCATAGAGCCAATTTTTCTCATAATAGAGTTTTTAAAATGACACTCTAATGTGTTAAAATATTAAATTTTTATTTCCATACAGTGTTATTTAATATATATATATATATATATATATATATATATATATATATATATATGTTAGTGTGTGTGTGTGTGTGATCTAACCTATCAAATGGAAAAAAACACATTTAGACAAGACAGTACAGTGTGCTTTATTGCTCAACAGATGAAGCAATATGGAACAACAAAGAGAGCTGTGTCATTCCCTCCATATGACATTTGTATGTCAAAAGGCCTTGGATAATGCAGGCTGTCAGCATGAAAGACCACAACATTGTTTTTTGTCCTGGTCACCTCATATGCATGGTTATGTTCTTTAAAAGTGACTGTGAAGATAGGCAAAGTGAGCAGCAACAATTTGTCATGCATTATCAGCACTGACTCAATCTGGTAAAAGACAGGCATTTCAGATTCAACTTTGCCACAAATAACCAAATGTGGGCGGTAAACAAAACCATTGTGTTTTGCCCAATTCACTTTCATAACTTGAGCACTGGAAGGCACTTGCACTGCCTTGACAATTTCAGAACCTCCTTTTACCATTTCCAAAGACACCATTTTCCCAGGACCAATGTCTAACCGACTAAAAGTTGTGTAAGATCGCCAAAGATATGCCATATGATGCTGGTGTTTTTTGGCCAGCGTTTTGGTGATATTTTTGAATGACTTTAGCTGTTTTTTGAAAAAATTGTGCTTGCCTTCATACCGCATGCACCAACTATGAAGTACAGGTCCTATTTTCTGGATAATGCGAGGATAATGGATAAGAAAATGGTGCTTTGGTAAAAGTTTTTTCTGGGGATACAACATCTTGAACAATTTGTGGTGTTCCACAATCAAATGTTTTAAATATACACACAGACCTTGAGATAACGTGGGAGAAAATACAATGTTCACTATTTGTAGTAATAAAATAAGAAGGCTCCAATGTTGGTCAGTAGAGGTTACCAAATCTCCAAAGAGGAGTGGTGCATTCCTCAACAAGCACCATGACTGAATTGCATTCAGTCCCAGATCATTAGACTCCCCACCTAAATTCACAGATACAGGCCTATTGTTTCTTTCCATGAATCCATAATCAAAACTTTGTATTCTCGAATTCAGCTCCCCCTGTGTTACATGTTGTTCTTTAAAATACAAAAACAAGAGTTTCAATTCGTACTGGGCCACCCCTTCCAAAATGTCATGCATCACATCAACTGAGAAGTTCTCAGTTGTGTGAAAATATGACAATGAATTCAATGAACATGACCTTTTCACACCAAAAACATAAGGAAGAGATGGATTATCAGCCATTTCTTGACAGTGAGCAGTGTACGTGTCTTTTGTGCGCAACACTATTTTGGAACAATCTTCAGAGAATTCGGTTTGAAAGTTCTCTTTTTCAGTTAAACAAAATCTGCAACAGTACCTTGCACTGAAGGACTCGACCAGACCAAACAAGCTATGTAAGCCTAAATTATCACCAGTAACCTGTACCACACTGCCACGAACACGACCACCATATAGTGGAATCTCAATACCATCATTCTCTAAAACTTTAATATCTCGAACAGGAGCAAGAATTTCACTAAAACTGTACCGTTTAAGATCTTGTGCATGAAATAAGGCACACAGGTGTATGTTGGCCAATAGAGAATTCCATTTTGGAGAGAAGTTCCTTAAGGTAAAATATATTGCACCCAATTTATGAATACCTCGCTTGGAACCGAGAGGATTTGCAACCTCGAAGTCATCATAGAACATTTGGATCAGTACAGTGTGCTTTTCAGTTGAAAACAGAGGGTGAGTCTTAAAAAAAGATCCATCATGAATATCTCTGAGTCTTGAGTCATCAGTGTCTGAGCTTTTCAACATTTCTGCAACATACTGACTTTTAAATATTGACTCCAATGTAGATAAAATGGGAACATACATGAATTTATCTTGAACGACTGTCTGATCATATGTTCCAGTCTTTTTATTTCTCCTTGTGTCAAATCTTGAGCCAATTACACATTCAATTGGTTCCACTGTTTCCCACTTGCCTGATAAAAATTTTGATCGTTTGTATTCTGAATTAAGAACTGTGAAAGGATTTTCTAACTCCTCAAAACATGCTTCAACTTTCTTGCACATTTCAGTTTCTCTTTCATCACCAAATACATGCTTAATGACAGTTTCTTTAGCATGCTGTTGGATATCTTGAACAATCTCTTCCATGGACGTCACAACAGAGTTCACTACACTTTGGCTTACACCTGCTGCCTTTAAATCAGAAATGACTGCTGCACAACTATTTACAAGGTGGGCTGACGTTAAGGTGGATTGTCCCTCCAAATGTTCAGACGACACATCAACATCAGTGGCATTAAACTCAACACTTTGGTGTGGTGAAAAATCACTTTCTTCTACAGAATCAAATGAACCACTTACCTGGCACTTGTTCAGATGCTTTCTAAAGCCTGAAAAGCTACCAAAAGAACGTGAACATCCAACTTGGCCACATTTAAGATGAAGAGTCCGGCCAGTACAGAGACCATGAATTACCTTAAGGTGCTTTATAAGGCTGTTTGGCCTCCCATGGTCACTTTTGCAAAGAAAACACTTCATTATTTGACACTATCGCACCATTCTTGCTCGCAACTCTGCAACTCTGGGAGTTTCCTTTGTTTCCCCAACATCAATGTTGTAAATGGTTGTTTGGAGAAAAGTGAAAAAGTTGGCCAAGGAAGAGCAGTAAGATGATGATTAAGATGCATTTATTTATCCCACACACATGCACAGACATGCAAAGGCACACTCATGCAGGTAGGGAAATTTAACTTCTGCTTTTGACCCATCTGGTGCAGGACACACAGAGCAGTGAGCAACCATGTACGGCGCTCGGGGATGTTGGGGGAGTAAGGTGCCTTGCTCAGGGGCACTAGACAGGGTCTAGACAGACTCTTGGATTTTTGGGGAGATCAATCCAGGTTCGTCTTTTGTTGTCTTTCCGTGGAATCGAACCAGAGACGAACCAGAGACCTTCTCTGCCCATAGTCCAAGTTTCTGCCACTAGACCACCGCCTCTCCATAAGAGGTACCAAAGACGTAATGGGCCTTAAAGAGTTCGTCTAGGGCTCCCACTGAACCTGTTGCCTTACATGGAAGCGCATACTTGTCAATCACAATAAAGAAGGTGTGAATGCTGCTTCTTGCAGGCCCCTGAGCGAGGAGGTAGGGCTGGCTGCTTTGGCTGATGTTATCCAGGTGCTGCTGTACACTGGTTCCAGCCTACAACCAAACAAACATTCAACAGCAATACTTAGTGACCAACCACTCACAAAATATCACTGTGCATGAAACTGAGGTGATGAAAACTATATTTTTAACAACTGTTCAGCATACTTTTATGAATCTGATGAGGTGTTCCACAGCCTGACATGCCGACACCTTCCCCGGCCTCTTCCTTCCCTGTGCAGATGGTGGTAGGAGATGGAGGAGCAGCAAGATAGCAGACATATCACTGTCCCAGCCTACAAACCAACAGACATTAGCATTAAGATAAGACAAGATAAGATTTACTTGTCAGATACATCTTTACATAGTACAATGCACAGTGAAATGTCTTATTGTGCCTATTTCCAGAAATAATCAAACAAAAAGACAAATTGTAATATTTAAGAATGTAAGATATGTAAAATATGAAATATTTACGCCACATGTACATTTAATTGGCATAATTACAAAAAAAAGCAATTAAAAACAGTCTCAGTCATACCATTCTCAATTTCAGCAGTTGACTCAGCATTGCGCGTTAAATCCAAGAGCTCTGTGGTTGGTACCAGTCCATGGCTTTCTGTTATCACTTTTGTTTTCAGATTAGTGGCCCACTTTTCCAGGAATTTGTTGGCTGTGGCCTCCTCAAACAGCAGTCTGAAATCTTGTTCTATCTGTAATGCAAAAATACAGTGCAAAGAAAGGAGTGATGAGACACACTACATGTGTGATGCCCACATTTGTGGACTGTTTCTGGGGAACTTAATTTTGCCGCTTTCTCATTTTGAACAACTGGAGATGTCTTACCAGTCCAGGTGTGTCTAGAAATCTCGGGAAGACTGAGAACACATCCCCTGCTCTCTTCTCATTGTTGACCATTGACTGACCATAAATGAAGGTAGCTTTCATCTTCTCACGGATGGTGTCTTCATCAGCAGAGTGTTTCAAAACGGCAATAGCTGCTTCCACATCCGCATCAGATAACACTTTGTCAGCAGTGAAGGGTCTGGGTTGAACACGGCTTGGCCCACCAACTTCAAAGACAAAACACAAGTTTATTGACTCCTGCCTACACAATTCATCAATATCATATGTAACTAAGGCTGTCACAATTATGAATTTTTACATTTCTTTAAATACTGGATTTTTCCACCGTATTTAAAAGCTGTATTTCTTTAGCTACACCACGTTTAAACTGTCTGTTAACGTGCACCATCTATATGTAGACACTCTTCTGACTGAATGACATGATGTCATTAAAAGAGGGCCAATCAAACCTTAGATGGTGGGAAACAACATGGAAATAGTGATGAAGGGATGAAAATCTGACATTTCTGTTAGTTTCATCCTGCGTTTTTTGTAATGATGAATGAAAACAATTATGACAGCTCTGATAATAATTGCGATCATTCAAGTTATTGATAACTGTGACAAACCTGTATGTAATTTAACTTACTTTTGGAAGATTTGCTCACAGACACACCTCTTTCCTCTGCACTTTTTCGTTGGATGGTTTTCAACCGCCATGCAAGGTATCCGGACCCACTCTCTGGGTCGTAGTAATGTTCCTATATGTAATTCAAATACACACAGACTGACTATACTGTCAACAAAGGGCAAGTATGTGTTCAACGCAGTGAGGACCTTTTTACTTACATATCCATGCTGTGAATATGGGTCCTCCAGATATGGAAATAGAGCAACTATTCCCTGCGCATACAACACTCTGACACTTTTGGGGGGGATGTCCTAACGTATGAATTCAATGATTACAGTCACTCAATTGGGCACAATTAACAACAATACAAATACTAAAAAAAATTCTATAGCCTATGTGTCTGATTCTTACCCATGTGTTTGTGTCATCTCAGCAGTGAGAATGTTAATCATCTGTCTTCTGGTGGCATCTTTCAGTGATTTTCTCTTTGCATACTCCTGCATGATTTTTTCACCACCAGGCTTTGTTGTAAGGATTTTTTCAATCAACTTGAATGGAAACAAAATATGCAGTCAGAAATTTTGAAACCAAATGTACAACTGGAAAATGATAACATAAAGACATTCCCCATCAAATGGAACAATATCCAGATAGACTTAACAATGCCCACTACTCACCGCTTTCGCCTCAAAGTTAATGTGGCATGGCTTTTTAGGCTGACTTCCTTCGACAGCAGCTGCTTCTTCAGGAGGGTCACGCATTGTGAAGTTCAGAATGATAGTATCGTCAGATGCTGCTGAGCATGATGATGATGTTGATGATAGAGAGGCATCTGTGTATAAAGAATATGAACAAACAGACGTATATTAAATGGAGCTGTTATTACTCATGTCCCAACCCTAAAGTTTAATATGAACACATATGAATGGTCAGTGTTTACCTAGTTCTTCTTTGTTCAACATGACTTTGAAGGTTCCAGGTGACTCCTTCACTATTTCTTCAAAGACTTCTCCATCAACTTCTGTGTCGGATTGGTCAAACACCTTCAAGTCTGGTTGCCTGCCTTCTGGTATGTTAAATTTTAGGCACACTGAATAAAATGAAAAGAAAAAGGATATGATATCAATTGTAACAAACTGGAAAGACAATTTCCTTATGATAAGAATCAAAACATCAACTAAGTAGAGTGAGTGTCATGTCCTCACAAAATGCTGTTGAGATGAAACTTAAGTCAATAGGTCATTCCCATCCATTTTAAGGCACAGCAGGAACAATTTGCGACTCAGGTAGTTCAGAAAGAATGTTTTTAAGATGAATTAGGTGTATTAACCAAGAAAAAGGTTGTGATTTTTTTTTATCCTGATGTACTCACTAACCTTCTTTCATGAAAGCGTTGAATGTTAGGTCAGACAGCCTAACATACTTCTGCTCCCCATCAAACAATAAACGCAGCAGCATATCCTATTAAAATAAACAAAGGGAAAAAATGACAACCGAGAAAAAGCTGTTAAACAGTTACCTTTAATGATTAAATTAAAATTAATGTAGAGGACTATTGTTCCATGACCTTAACCTACTTACCAGCTATTGGTCCACTTTGATTGCAATTACTGTGAACAACAAGACAATGATAATATAGTTAAATTGAGATTAACAAATCCATAATGCTATCAGTTAACTAAATTGGTTTCTCACATAATTTTGAGAGAATATAGTTGGGGATCTTAGGTCAAATGGATCATTATGGTGCACAACTTAATAGTCTATGACAAAGACAAAGTTAATTTTAAGTCCATTGGGTAGTAGAACAGAAGGACGTAAAGTGTTTCTAGCTTAGTGTGAGTATAAGAGGACCTTTTAATCATATTTAACTGGGAAATGAAATGCTCAAAATTGTCCAGTTCCTCTCATGAAATTAAAAATAAAACATAAAATTCATTTTAACTCATTCCGAATAGTTTCTGAACTGTCCGTGCTGTGTGGACGGAGCCTTGGACGGGCATCTCCCTCTCTTCCTCCGGGCTCTTGCCCTGCTTCTCTCCCCCTCCCCTCAGAGAGCCCAGTGGTCTCCTCTGCGCGCAGCCTTCCACACGTGAAGGCGGCTCATTGCCCGCTGTATACATATGCGTCTCGCTGTGCAAAAGCACCACTTTATAACTTTATTCGTCCGCAGGAGCGAGCTACACTACCGCGTGCGCTTTGTCATATTAGGCAGCACTTTGGCAAACTGACATTTATCGTCGGTAAATTGAGGCCACGCGGGGCAATTGCTGCTCTGCGTGATAGTATACTTCAAGCTAATTAGCGATTAGCATGCTAATAAACAGTGAGGTAAAACGCTTCATAACACAAGCACCATGCATTAATACATAGTTAACATGCTAGCTACATACTGAAGGTGCATCTTATGAGCACATGTCGAACTTATTAACTGTTAGTTAGCAGTAGGCTGTTGCATACTCCACCGTGTCATCTAATAGAGAGCTATATGTTCACAACACGTCCTCAATCAACATCTATGAAATTATAAACCGTGTTTACTTGAAAAACAATCCTTAAACGATGTTGCGAACACGGGAATGTTAACGTTACTTACCTGACCGCCTCACCTCTTCAGACTGACTCCAGCAGGGCGTTCAAGACGTCACGTAGACTGGCGCGTAATCATCACTTTGTAGAGTTACATTTTCACTGCATGTCTGTAGAATTTTACACTGACTTTTAACTCTAACTCTAGAGAGGATTTACTCTGCATATAGTTGTAAATACTCCATCTAGGTTAAAAAAGGTTGACTCTGACATTTTGACACTCTTACACTTTTACTGTGTATGCTCTCTAAGCAAGTGAGCAAAGAGATTGTATCCAAGAGGCATTCCATGTTCATGGATAAAGATGTTCTCAGTCCTCGTGACTGCTGGGCCATTTTTGAGAAAGCTGAGGAAGGATTTTTGAACATCATGAATCAACTTGGTGACAGCTCTACGGCGGCTTCTCAGTGCATATTTGTGCTGTACTATCTGGAGGCAATCGTCATACTGAAGCACTGCCAAAGGCCATGTGTGGTGGAGAACATGAAGGTGAGTGTTACTGTCCTCTATTGATAGATTTCCCTTGACAGTTTAGCCATTACATTTACTAATCAATGGCATATCCTCATTTTCTACAGGTCGCCGAATGGCCGAATACGCACAATCTCGTCTGATCTCGGAAGCTAAGCAGGGTCGGGCCTGGTTAGTACTTGGATGGGAGACTGCCTGGGAATACCAGGTGCTGTAAGCTTTTTCCACTTCTCTTTGCAAACAGCAGAGGGTGTTGCTGCAACTTGAGAGGAGACATTCGCCAAAATTGCGCCGTAATTTAGTTTTCTTGAACAAGTCCCCTGATTCATTCAAATGTATAAGTAAGGTATAGCGGTTGGCATCATTCGCTTACGGCCACACCAACCTGAAACCTGAACGCCCGGAACTCCCTGAACGCATCATTGAGTGACGGCATCAACCTGCGACGCGGAAGCAAGCCACCACGGGTGACTGCTACGGACCTATTTTTCTTCTTTTTTTTTCTTCCCAGCTTTTTTCTTGGACTATTTCACTTTTCACCTATTCCTTTTCTTCTTATGTGTAATCCAACCGGACGTTAAGTGTTGTGATTGTCTTGTGTAGTGTGCGTGTGTCCCCCCGCGGCAGTGACGCACTGTGTGGGGGTGAGCCTGTGTGAAAGTGTTTGCCCGCGACAATGGCGGAAACAAACGCAGAGCGTGAGAGAAGAGACGCTGGCACCCACTTAGGTGACAGCGGGAGAGGAGAAGACATGGCGCAGAGCAGGATTGGCTCAAGCATGGAGAGAAACGAGAGGGAGTTAACTGTTATGGTGGAAACGGAGGGAGAGGGCGAGACGACGGCTATGGAGGTGATGCGGTGTGTGAGGGAGTTGTGCGGAGGGCTGCTGGCATGCAAACACTTAAATGAAAACAAGTATGAAATAACGATGAGCCACCCGAAGGGGAAAGAAAGGCTGATGGACGGGTTCAAGATGGGAGAGACGAGGGTCCATGTAAGAGAACTCATTAACGACGAGCTGGTCGTATCATTTATGAACCTGCCGTTTTATATTAAGGACAGGGATATTATAGCGAAGTTACAACTCTGGGGTGTCTCGGCAGCATACCCAAAGAACTAGCAAGGAAAAAACACTGTTTTAATGCAAAGATAGCGACCTGGATAAGTCAGAATAACAAAATGGTTGGGGGAAGCTGGACGGATCCACTTCGCTGTCTGAGGGCAGCCCGGCTGAGGATTGAACATGCTTATTTTACACTGACGAACAATTTGGAGGGTTTCAGGGCTGTGTGGGGTGTTGGACAGGTCCTGTGCTCACTGGGGGTAAAAATGGTAAATGGGAAATGGATTTGTATTTATATAACACTTTTCTAGTCCTGATGACCACTCAAAGAGCTTTACATTACAGTTTCACATTCACCCATTCACATACACATTAATACAGTGCATCTATCACAGCACTTTGTTATTCTATGGGGGGCCATTCGAGGTTCAGCATCTTGCCCAAGGACACTTCGGTATGCAGATGGTTCAGACTGGGGATCGAACCGCCGACCTTCAGGTTGGAGGACGACCACTCTAGCCCCTCAGCCACAGCCGCCCCGCAACTTTAGCGTTGCGATTGTCTTGTTTAGTGTGTGTGTGTGTGTGTGTCCGCGGCAGTGATGCACTGTGCAGGGGTTGAGCCAGTTTGGAAGTGTACCTCGCGGTCTATGATCTCGGTGTGTCCGACCACAAAGTGGTCTCAATGGCCTTAACTTTTATGCTGCCTACTATTAGACCTAGGCGTCAAATGTCTTTGCGGAACTGGAAAAGCATTGACTCGGCCACTATGACCATGGATCTCCAGCTCATCACCTGCCCAGTCTCTGCATTAATGGATGAATTAGTGGAACTCTACAATACATCCCTGAGAAGTGTATATGATCTCCATGCCCCTGTCAAGTCACGTCAGGTCAATTTCTCACGCTCCGCTCCCTGGTTCACACATGAGCTAAGGAAAATAAAAACAGCTGGGAGTGCCCTGGAACGTTGCTGCAGACACTCTGGGCTCACTGTCCATAAACTGGCCTACCATGAGCATCAAAGGGCCTACTCCAACTCCCTTAAAGATGCTCGCTCACAGTTCTATTCCGGGTTAATCAATAAAAACCCTGGCAACTCCAAACAGATTTTTTCCATTATAGGCCATCTCCTCAAACCACAACCACCCTCTTCAACTGAGGCTACAAAGGAGCAATGCAACAGCTTCATTGATTTTTTTAGATATAAGGTCAACACCATTCGCTCTCTGATGTCCAGCTCTCCATCTCTGCTTCCCTCTGACACCAACCCCTTATCTACAAGTGTGCTGTCTGAAATCCTGTACCTGTACCCTGGACCCCATTCCCACTGCTCTTCTCAGTTCACATATCCCCACTCTGTCCTTTCATCACATTTCATGTCTCACCGCCTGTCTTGGGGAGATAAAGACATAGATGAGCAGCAACTTTCTCCAGTTAAACAGTAGCAAAACTGAAGCCCTCCTTGTTGGCACTCCACACCAGGTTCAGTCATCCTCCATAACTCAGCTCACCTTCGACGGTCAGGTCATACCCCTCTCCTCCACAGTCACTAATCTGGGAGTTAGGTTTGATCCTCACCTGACCTTTAATGACCAAATAAAACACCTGTGCAAAACCTCCTTTTACCATCTCTAAAACATCTCCAAACTCCGCCCCACTTTAACTCTGTCAGATGCAGAGAAGCTCGTCCATGCATTCATCTCCTCTAGACTGGACTACTGCAATTCACTTCACACTGGGATCACTGGCAAGAACATCCAAAAACTGCAATTCATTCAAAACAGCACTGCCAGGATCCTGATGAGAGTCCGTAAATATGAGCACATAACACCAATTCTCCACTCACTCCGCTGGCTCCCTGTCTCAACCCGGATTGCCTACAAAGTCCTTCTCCTCACCCATAAATGGACATGCACCTCCCTACCTACAATAACTCATCACTCCCCAAACCTCCACCCGCCCCCTCAGATCTACAAGTAGCTCGCTCCTTCGGGTTCCCAACACCAAGCTCCGCACCATGCGCGACCGGGCCTTTTGCTCAGCAGCGCCCCGCCTATGGAACGGTCTTCCCGAACACCTGAGGGCAACACAGACCCTGGACTCTTTTAAGACTGGCCTAAAAACCTTTTTATTCAAGAAGGCATTTTTACTTTGAGTTGAGTTTTAGGACTTTGATTTTAACCATGTACTTGTGGCACTCTGAGATTCTCGGATGAAGAGTGCCTTACAAATAAAATGTATTATTAATATTATAAGCACGAAGCGGGTGAGTGGAAACGCTGTGACCCACGGAGGTGATAGCAGGAGAGGCACGGAGTTAACACAGAGCAAGAGCTGCACAAACAATGAGGAATCAGAGAGAGTTTACTGTGATGATAGATGGAAGATGAGGGAGAGGCCATGGCCATGGGATAAATGAGACGTGTAGATGAGTTGTGTGGAGGTCTGCTGGCGTGCAGACACATATCGGAAAACAAATATGAAATGACAATGAGCCCCCCCGAAGGGAAAGGATAGGCTCATGGAAGGGTTCAAGATTGGAGAATCTGCCTTTCTATATAGAGGACAGGGAGATACTGGGAAAACTACAACTCTGGGGTGGTTCTGCAGTATCCCCAATTAAAAGAAAGATTTGGCCAGGTACTAACGTGGCAGATGGAACAAGGTTCCTAAAGGTTAAATTTAACAACCAGATCCAATCACTGCCATACTTGGCGAAATTTGACAGCTCTGGGGGCCGAGTACTTTAGAGTACTGCATGATAAACATGTAAGGGTGTGCAGGATGTGTATAAAGCCAGGCCAGATAATGAGATTGTCTTGAAAACCACTGTAATAGATGTGTAGTTCAGGGCCATTTTGCGAGGGAGTGCAATCAGGGAAAGAAAAGATGCGAGCTGTGTCAAAACCTGATGAATGAATGCAGATGTAACAAAAGTGAGGCAGAGGATGAAACGAGTGAGAGTGGACAAGGAAGTGAGAGCGGAGGTAGTGAGGAGAGAGAGAGACAGAGGATATGGAAAGTTTGGAGGAGGGAGTCAAGAAAGGAACGGAGGAGCCTTTGAAGGTGGATGCAGGCAAGCAGGAAGGAGAGATGGAGCGGACCGGAAAACAAGGGTGGAGAGAAAGAGAGGAAACAGCAGAGGGTGTAACTGCAACTTGAGAGCCAACAAATCTTAGAAAGAGCAGAAAGATTCACCATTAAAGAAAAACAGGATATGCAAACCTCACAGAGTGAACATGGAAAATACTTTTTATACAAAGAACACAACTTTGTTCATGTAATATAAGTACATCATTCTCAAAATGGCATATTTGGATAGAGCGAGGATAGAGCAGGGAGTTTAATTTAAATTTCTTTTGTGTGTTTATTTTTTGATTAAGTTCGTTTTGCTTCGATTGTGTGTTTTTATCTCTGCTGCAAACTAGCTTAAGATGCACATAATGCAGTTATTTCTGTATCAAGATGCCAGGTGGAGGGAATAAAAGAGTCACACTATATACAGTTTGATTAGTAATATTTGTGTATAGTTATAGAAAAAATACAACACGCAGTGTATTTTTGATCATAAAAGATAGAAAAAAAACACGCCCGATCTCGGTAGTTAAGCAGTGTCGGGCTTGGTTAGTACTTGGATGGGAGACTGTCTGGGAATACCAGGTGCTGTCAGCTTCTTCCACTTGTCTTTGCAAACAGCAGAGGGTGGAAAGAGCAGGGAGTTTACTCAGTATCAAGGGAAATACAGTAAATGAAACTTCGACAACATAAATGAAGTTAATGATTGAGTGATCTAAGGATATTTTACCTTGCAATTGTTACAGTGTGATATCTCTAGTGTGTGGGTCTGTGTATAAAAATAAGAATCACGCAAACGCCATGCTACCATGTCCATGTGTGGTAGACCAATGGTGAAACTCCCATTCTGGCTATCTGCCACGAACCCGCTCTTCACTCTCCTATTGGTGATGAAGCAACATCATTTCTTTCTTCTGTTCAAATGTAAGGTCACCAAAGTCAGAAGAAAAAAACTTGTACTGCCCTTTAACCTGGAAGCTACTTTCTCATCAGTTACCACCTCATCTCTGGAACAAACAGAAGGGGTTAACACTGGCAAAACAACAATATGTCCTTACCGGGCCCTTAAAGTGGAATGCATTACTTCTTTACAAACCGTCTCAGAAAACTCCATTTCATAATGCTCTGTAATTTTTAGCAACGGCTCCCTGGTACATTTTACTAGCAACCCATCACTTGGAAACTGAACAAAATCCTCGATGGTAGCCATCGTTTCAAAAGAACCAACCCTGATAACCTTTTTTTTTAATTATTTTTAATTTATATATATATTTCATCACCTTTGGAATACCTTTCCCCTGACTATCTGCCTAACCAATGCTAACTACCTTCTCTAGACCCTAGTCTTCATGCATTTCATGACAGGTGTTTTAAACACAAAACCAATGACCAGGTAAAGCCCCAGCTATGCTGTTACCAGACGGACATGGACGTGTACCCAAGACACAAAGTCAAATCATGTTTATGCACAAAAATAAAAAACAAAAATAACAAACCAACAGACCCCCCGAGAGAGATACTGTTGCTTATTCCTACCAGGAAAGGTAACTCCAAAAGGTAAATCCCTCTAATTAGTGCCTGATAATGAATTCAATTAGTACCACTGATGTAAGCTCAAAGCACTACATTCACACTCTAAAGTTATCACACAACCTGGGCAACCAGTACACTATTCCAGGGGAAACTTAACCTACTAAAGACCTATTACTTTCTCAGGACAGAAAAGAGAGAGAAACAAACCTGGATCTGGATTTCGGACGAGCCTCCACTTGTTACACCTTGGCTCATGTGTGCAACAAGAAACACTGGATGGCACCAAGCTCTGCAGTTACAGTATTTAAGTATTTAATCTACAGGAATAATACCACAAAGAACAAAATACAAAGAAAACCTCCACATGCCCATGTGGAGGTAGATCCGGTGAATGAGAGACCAGAGCCCAGTCTGCAGGCCTCTTAAGTAGTGGTCCCCCAGGTGTGCCACATCCCCGCTGATCACCAGGCTCCGACTCTGCCTACAGGTCCTGAAACACAACACAAGCACAGCAGACAACTCCAGGTTTGTCACAAGATGAATGACAGAATGTATGAGGAAGATACAGGGAGCTGGTGGGAAAGGTTGAAAGAGGGGATAAGGGGCATGAGCAAGAAACACAGTAAGAACAGGGGAAAGAAAGAGAGAAAGAAAAACGGTTAAAACAGGAGTTAGAGGAAGAGGCGAAGAAAGCTGGGGAAGGAGGTAATATGACAGAGGGATAAATAAGAATGAAAGATTAACTAAAGAAGATAGAACAGGGAAAGTGAAAAGGTGCAATAATTAGAAGTAAGGCGAGGTATGCAATAGAGGGTGAAACATGTACAGGGTATTTCTTAGGGCTAGAGAACCCAAGGCAGGAGAAACATTATTTTGAGCAAGTGGAGGGAAAGGGAGGGAAAACATAACTTGTAGGGATAGTGGAAAGAGTTGAAGAATTGTATAGAGAGTTATATAAGAAAGAAGAGGTAGATGTGGAGAGTAGCAGTCTATCTTCCACAAGATGGAAGATAGACTGAGCGATGAGGATAGAGAGGTGTGAGAAGGAGAGATAAGTAATGGAGAGCCAATGACTGGATGTGGCTATTGAATTTAACTTTTAAATATCTCGTCCCATCTGCCACAATAGTTCCAGGCTACATCCTCCTCTTTATCGGATATACTGCCGAGACTCCCCAGCCCTGGAGTTTATCAAACTGTCCTTGATGTAAAATGGCAGATTCATAAATGATACCACCAGCTCATCATTAATAAGCTCTCTAGCATGCACCCTCGTTTCTCCAATTTTAAACCCATCCATGAGCCTCTCTTTCGGGTGACTCATGGTCATTGCATATTTATTTCCGTCTATGTGTCCAGCCGTCCAGCCAGCCAGCCAGCCAGCCAGCCACACACACACACACGCACACACACACACACAGCTCCCTAACGCACCTCATCAGCTCCATCGCCGTCGCTTCACCCTCGCCTTCCATCTCTACCATCACAGTTAGCTCCCTCTCTTTCCTCTCATTGTTTGTGCAGCTCTTGCTCTGTGTTAACTCCGTGCCTCTCCCGCTATCACCTCCGTGGGTCACAGCTTTTCCACTCACCGTGCTCGACTCCGCCATTGTCGCGAGGTACACTTCCAAACAGGCTCAGATACCCCCGCACAGTGCGTCACTGCGCTAACGTCCGGTTGGATTTACACATAAGAAGAAGAAGAATAGCAGTAGATAGAGTAGAAGAAGAACGCTTGGATGTGGTGGTAGATCTGGTGAAGGGGAGAACCCAGTTTGCAGCCCTCTTAAATACTGGTCAGCACAGGTGTGCCATATCACTGCTGATTACTAAGGTCTGACTCCGCCTACAGGAACCTGAAACACACACAAGCACAACAACACAGCAGGACAACTCCAGGGTTGTCGCACAATATTATGATACAATTGCACCTTAATTTTTCTTTTCTGAACATTTCTCCTGATTTATTTACATATGTCTGTAATACCACTCTGAACACGCCCATTGATGTCGTCAGAGTGAGATGGCAAGAGCAGTGAAAGAAGCCAAACTACAGTGTCTATTTCACAAGTAAAATAAGTTTCTACTTCAATGTATTGTAAGTTTTTCGTTTGTTCGAAAAGTAGAGTTTATTATTTTCAACAATCCCCTGACAGCTTTTGCTGTTTGGGGGAAATTTCGATTTTTTTTCTTTTTTACCTCGAAAGACGGACAGCATGGCCACAGACGAGAAGGAGCAGACAGCTGTAAAAACAATCACGGACAGAGCAAACGTTGCGTATTTCCACGCAAACTCTGACGAACGACAGGCGAACGAACGTTTTGGAGACGGGAAAGTGGCGACACAGACCTGAGGTGGTGAACTGAAGTCAGATTATTGATCCACTTCATCATTTACATTAAAACCAACAGCTTAGTTTTGCTCACGCGACATATCTGTTCCACACAAACCTTTTAATTAAAAAATATATAAAACAACTTGCAGCAAACGCTTTTAGATTCCATTTAACCGTGGAGTTACGGAGCCGATTCATTAATAGGTTTTAATAATATCTTCTAACACTGTGCGTGTATCATCAAATCACTGCAGTGAACGTGACTGTGCCATCAGGCGCACAGAGCGCACTGGAGATCACTTACAGGAAATGAAGAAACTTTCCAAATAATATCCCAGAGGAGGTGAGGATCCACAGATGTGAGGGAATCGGTCCGATGCTCTAAATAAATAAATACTACCGTGACAGTGGCAAGGGGTTCTGCGTGCATGCGAATGGAAGGATGAGGAAGAAGAGAGGGTTCAGCGATGTCTGATCAGCTGATACAGATTCTATAGATCTGTGATCTTTTTTTTACGCCAGGCTCCGTTCTTTCTCTCGTCTTCACTCTCACACATTGTGTTATCCGCAGCACCGGCAGAGTATCAGTATATTTTCTTTATTAGTGACATCACTGCTGTCCCATAAAGTCGCTCTTCACCTCCACCTCAATAACAAACACCTCGATGTCAGTGTCAGAAAGTTTCGCTTCCTCTTCTCTTCACTTGATGCCGTGACTCCGTTGGATAGACAAATCAAGAATATTACAACTTAACATACAGTACAGCTATTTCATTGAGTTTTAAGTAAATCAAGCCTTATAGTGTTTTATTTTTTGTATATTTCTATGTTTGTATTTATTTTCTATTTAGGAAGTTTTATATGAACACAAATAGTATAATAGTAATATAATTTTTCAAAGAATGACACATTATTTTTATTTATTTGCATTATAAATATAAAGCGTCAGTTCTAGAAAATAATATACTGCCTTATATTTATTATACATGTTAAGATGTGTTGTTTTTCGTGACACCGTGACTCACGGTGGAAACCCATTGGCCAGCAGCATCATTTAATATTCATGCTGTGCTTTGCATTGACCATTTATGGTTGAAAGTGGGCGTGTGGAGGGATTTGGAGGCAGATCCAAGTACTGACGTCTCCAGGTGGACTGTGATTTATAAAGAACATTGCATTCAGGTGTGCGTGCGCAAGGTTTTATAAATCTGAATTATCTTTTGCGTACACCATTTCCGGCTTTTGTGCGTACATACACTTTTAGTAAGAATCCTACGCACTGTTTTATAAATGAGACCCCTGCTCTTTCTAAGATATGTCGGCTCTCAAGTTGCAGCACGTCCCTCTGCTGTTTGCTAAGAGAAGTGGAAAAAGCTTAAAGCACCTGGTATTCCCAGTTAGTCTCCCATCCAAGTACAAACCAGGCCGAAGAGAACAGGCGTATTCAGGTTGGTGTGGCGGTAAGTGAATGATGCCAACCCCTATACCTTATTTATACATTTGAATAAATCAGGGGAAATGTTCAAGAAAACTAAATGAAGGTGCAATTTTGTCGTAATAATGCAAGGACAAACATCCTTAGAACATTCAATCATTTACTTCAGTAATGATGTCAAGTTTTCATTCACTGTATTTTCCTTGATTTTGAGTAAACTTCCTGCTCTATCATCACTCTATCCAAATAAATGTGCTAATATTACATGAACAAAGTAGTGTTCTTTTTATAAAAAGTATTTTCCATGTTCCCTCTGAATATCCATATCCTGTTTTCTATAACCCTTGTGTGGTGTTCGGTTCTGTGGGACTCGTTTTCAATGTTTTCTAAAAGAAAAAGTATTCGATCAATAATTGTTTCAACCTCAAACTCATCGGCCTTGGCTCATTTTCTGTGAACATATAAAAGAACATTTTTGCGATGACTGTGTACACGGTACACCTCCCCTACACGTTTACATTACACATGTGGTGTTCGGGTCCACAGGACCCAGGGGTAAGAAAAGTGTGGAAATTGTACATTTTAAACACTTCTACTCCCTCATTCATGCACATTTTACCCCCGTCTTGCGGAAAACATTCTAAATTATTTTCTCACACTATCCCAGCTGCAAATTGGGGGCTGGATACAACAAACACATATATTTGAACATGTGGCTCCTTATCACAGTCAATGAACAAGGAGAAAAGATTCTCTGCTCAGAGGGCCTTAGAAATGATTTTTGAAGAGAGAGAAGCTTTGGAAGACAATGAAGATGAAGAGTTTTGAGAATATGAAGATCATATTTCTGTCAATTCAGAGACTGAAAGTGAGTTTGAAAAAAGAGGAGGAGAATGACCATCAGCCAGCTTCAAGAAAAGCCAAACACAGGACCCACCTGTCTGCAGCCAGCAAGTGGAGAAATATGGATGTCAAAAGAAGTTGAATGGTCTTTTGCTCAAAGAAATGAGCCACCCAGCATGGCTACCAATGTAATAAGGATGCAACCATGGCCAACACAGAAAGCCGTCACTCATGTACAGGACATCAAGTCTTCTTTTGAACTTTTCCTCCCAGATTCCATCCAGAAAATAATTGTGGATGCACTAATTCGGAGGGAAAGCATGTTTTTACAGAGCTGGAATGAGATGGACGAACCCATTTATTTTCACACTTTGGGTTTCGCATCCTTGCTGGGGCTTTCAAATCCATAGGGGAATCCACAGATCCCTGTGAGATGCATAAACTGGCAGAGAACTTTTCCGAGGAACAATGTTTCTGGAAATCTTCCAGATTATTTCCAGGATTATCGGCTTTGATAACAGAGACGACAGCTCGGCGGCTGAAAGACAAGTTAGCTGCCATCAGGGCAGTATGGGACAAGTGGGTGCCCCGCCTCACCCTATTTTACAACCTTGGGCCTAATGTCACTGTTGATGAGCATCTGATGCCATTTAGGGGCCGCTGCCACTTCAGGCACTACATACCGTCTAAACCTACAAAATACGGAATCTAGATCTGGGCTGCCTGTGATGCTGCTTCATCGTATACATGGAACCTTCAAGTTTTGCTTGTGTTGTGTAGACTGCCAGAATGTGTTAAATTTATAATCGAGTTCCAAGAAATAAACATCAATATTGATATTAGTTTTTTCCTCCTATATCTTGATTTTACTTGTTTTTTCTTGTTTAATTGCATGTTATCAAAAAAAACGAAAAGCCCTTTTATTCATATGTGATGTAACAGGAGTAAATGACTAATATTAACCATATATGCTGTCTATATTGCTTGTTATTAGGATAAAGAAAACATCTGTTTAGTATTTTTTACATAAATTGTTATAGCTGTATTGATTTTAAGACCCAATAATGCAGTGTGTCTACCAGACCCACAAACATTGGTTGTGCGACAAAACATGAACACCACACAAGGGTTATAAGTGTTAAAAAAGATATAGCTGTCAAAGCTCCCCCTTTCTTTCCCTCACATATTGTGTGTATATAGCTTAAGGTTAGGGCGGAGGCTTCCTTTAAGAGAGCTGCTCCATCTGAATTCAGCCATGTTTCAGTCAGGAAAACAAAATCAAGCTCATGTTCACTGATAAAATCATTGATGATGAATGTTTTATGAGTAATTGGACAGTTGTGTAAAAGAGCCATTTTTACCTTCTGCCCATGTCTAAGCTTTTTGACTGGGCTATGATTTTTCATTTTCACTTTATTAGGCTAGACCACTTCCTCAATTCTCTATTTGCTTCACAAATAAAGTCCAATCTGGGAGTAATCCTGACAGGAATGTCAGAGGCTGTTTGTGATGGTGTACCAGAGGCATACTGTTATTTATCCACAAGGTGGAGCTAGTGGCACGTGTGGAAGCTTGACTGTTTAAAGTGGTAGAAGAAGAGCAGGTGGCGACAGGTGATTTAAACAGCTTCTGCAGCTCTTGATGAGAGTCCTCTTTTTGTTATCTTTGTTTCATTTATTTGAACTAGCACCCTTCTGCCTGTTTTCAGAATAATTTACGTACCTGTGTTGTCATTGCAATCATACTTTTAAAATACATCAAACAATTTTATTAACCAATATCATCAGGTTGTTTGCCTCTTCTTCCCTAGCAAGTCGGGTCTTAACACAAGTAAATACGAAAATTAATTTTATTAAAATATACTTTAGATCAGATGCACTTAATAATATGAGTTTTTTTTTAAATCAGGTGTTTGCTTTAAAAGTATCAGATTTTCCATCTCATAAAGACGTAGTTTTGAATGTGACCTTTTGTGTGTACTTTTAGCTTGTGCAATAAAGTTAAAATACCTCAAATATAAAAAATAATATATACATTTTTTTAGTTTTCTGTAATGAAAAACATAGTTAAATGTAAATCCCTTTTTCTGAAACCAACAGTTAAAAGGATAGTTCGACCAAGAATGAAAATTCTTCTCACTCATAAGTGTTTAAGTTCATTAAACACATTTGGATTTTCGGGGGTAAATAGCATTGCAGCTGAATTCAGTACAATTGAAGTAAATGGGAACTCCTCAAACGAATATAATCAATGTGGGAAAAAAACGTTTTAAAGCCTCCATACCTTTGGTGCCATCAAAGTGTCCATAAGCCCCGTCAAATTAAACTTGAAATGGTGTCATTTACACCATGTTTATAGGACTAATTACTGCTGTTATCCACACCTGTGGTCATGTGAAAGAACACTACAAAGGATTTCATTAGGCAAATAATTCTATTTTGTTGTCAGTTGGCTTTAATGTCACAGTGTCATTGATTGCTATGATGTCTAAGATTCCTTTGATTTCTCAGTTGGGCCATTTCTATGGCTCCGCGCCCATGCCTATACCAAATGCAAAGCTGAAATATTTATACAATCTGAGGAGAAACAAGAGAGTGTGGGTGTTTTGCCTTGGCCCAAAAAGAAGGTAAAGATTACACCATGATGTAAGACCATCAGATAAAACATATTACCTTTCTACATACTTATCCTATTCTTATAATTATGTGTGCCTAAAGGTGTATACAATTTTTTACAAAGTATTAAGTAGCCCCTAATGAAATGTGAAGTGTGTGTGTGTTTGAAAGAGAAGTAAATCTGTAAAGATAAACCTTTTAGCCAAAAAAAAATGCCTAATGCTGCGAGGCTGGAAACTCAGAGGCCTGAGTGGAGAACACTGTACAATCCACCTCTAACTAAGAGGGGTGGGTATCTACATCGGAGGGTCCTACATGGAGCCGTTTCCCTCAATGCGTTTGTAATTAATCCAGAACTTGTCCCTTCAACATCCATTCAGAGAAACAAACTGATGAGGCTCAGCACCTAAACAAACAGCTCTGTCCATGGTCCTGAAACAAGATTTAAACAATTTTTATTTTTTAATTAACCTCTGAAACTTAACTTAGTGTTCAACTGATCAAGTTGATGCAGCTACAGAGTTCATTTTCAAAACTCAAAACAGAGAAGAACCTGCAATAAAACAGGAGAAGCTGAGCTACTGGAAAACAAAGCTTCTGACAGGACATGTAGGAGACTTGAACTGGTAGTGGACGTTGATCCGGTTCACATATCTGGAGAGAAGCTCCATCTGTTGGCTGCCTGATGCTACTAAAGTATATATATATATATATATACACACACACATACATACAGATACATATACACCCACACGTGTGTGTGTATATATATCTATATATATATATATATATATATATTTTTATATATATATATATATATATATATACATATATATATATATATATATATATATATATATATATATATATATATATATATATATATATATATATATATATGTAAATAACAGTATAATCAAGTGTATTAATATTAACTGTTTTTAAGTGTCACGTATATATTTTGAAATTAAAGACCAAAGGAGACCAAGATTAAAAATTATTTGATGTTTTGATATAAAATAACTTTGAAATCTTGACATTGTAAGACATATACTCTGAAAACGACTGATTAGTGTAACCCCCCAAATGTTCCAGTTGAGCTCAACAGCTCAACCTCTGTCAGCAGCAGAATAACGGACTCAGGAACATGGAGACACTCCCACGTGCTGTTACACTGGCGCTCCACATTCAGCCAATGACAGAGAGGGAACGGCACATAATGATTTACATGTGATGTGTTGAAATGCAGCCTGGACACCAGCGTCTGTATTCATTTGAACGAATAACATCGTGACAATGCCTGACCCAGCGAAGCCAGCGCCCAAGAAGGGCTCCAAGAAAGCGGTGGCGAAGGCCCCCGGGTAAGGGCGGGAAGAAGAGGAGAAAGTCAAGGAAGGAGAGCTACGCCATCTACGTGTACAAGGTGCTGAAGCAGGTCCACCCCGACACTGGGATCTCCTCCAAGGCCATGGGCATCATGAACTCCTTCGTGAGCGACATCTTCGAGCGCATCGCCGGTGAGGCCTCTCGTCTGGCTCACTACAACAAGCGCTCCACCATCACCTCCAGGGAGATTCAGACCGCCGTCCGCCTGCTGCTGCCCGGGGAGCTGGCTAAACACGCCGTGTCTGAGGGCACCAAGGCCGTGACCAAGTACACCAGCTCCAAGTAAACCACTCTGCGGAGACATCAACCATCCAACGGCTCTTTTAAGAGCCACACACTTTCTCTATGGAGACAAACTGTCCTGACTCTAATGACATGCCCATCAATATTTAAACAGACACTTTGAACTAATAATATAACATTGTTTAATTAAATTGAAGAGGGATAATCATGTTGAATACATTCTTAACATCCTGCATAATCTCTACAATTTAAAAATAATAATTTTTCAAATCAATTAGCAGTTTTCTACTGCAGGACATGTTGTCCTCTGTCTCAAATCAGGGATCTGTGTTGTTCATGAGGAGGAGGTGTCTGGTGGTTAGAATGGTATCATGAAACATTGCTGAAGTCAGTGGAATAAGTTGATTGTTAGACATTTGACTGTTATTTCTCAGTGCTTTCTTGTTATATATCAGGCTCTGAAGTTAACCTTTGTGTTGTTACTGACACATGACTGACTTTAAGGTCAGAGGAATAAAATATTTAAAGACGTTTACAGTATGATCAAGCTTGACAAATATACCTTGTTTGAATATGAAATTTGAATTTATCCCTTAGCCCTTCTGTTATCCTCAATATGTAATAATTATCATTATAATTAAATTATAATAGAAAATTGTAACTTCAGTGTATATTTTAAGTGTGCCTTTTTTTGTTGTAGACTACTTAAATGGCCTTATAATAAAACACAATAACCCACCAAAAGCAAGTCTTACATTGACCTCAATGTCATCCTAAACAATCAATATAAATACGTATAAAAGAACACTGATGCTTACACTATGGGTCCAGATTGATGAATATACGGAATCATGAAATTATTTTTTTTTAGTCTGCTGTCTCCATTAAATTAGTTAACTAGTTTTTTATCAAGAGACATTAAACATTAACATGGAAAATTGACCCTGAGGAAGAAGGTTAATTTACAACAATGACATAAAAATCCTAAAGTTGATAGACAAGTTGACTCTTTAAATTTGGTCTTTTATAAAACAAAACATGCACCTATTTGTTTTATCAAAGCTAAAAGTCATGTTGTAGTTGTACAAAAGTGTTAGTGCAGTGTCATGCAGTGTAAGCACTTGATGCTTGACTGGAATTGTTGTGGATATTGTTATGAACATTCCCATTTATCATTAGTTCGGGGTGACAGTGTGACTATGTTAATCGTTCAGGAAGCATCATTGGATACTGAACAGTTTGAAAAGCACCTCATGGATACACAACGACGAGGAACTCAACAAACTCCTGAGCAGAGTGACCATCTCTCAACTTTGTCTCTTCTTTCCTACCTTACTAGCTACTGTGTTGAATAAGTACTGAGATGTTCTGAGGGTCAGTGAACAGGTTGGCGCAGCGCCGCCTCGACGCAACTCGCAGCTCTCGCTCGCTCCGGCCTGTCGGAGGAGAGAAGATTCTCCTGCAGCCGTCCCCTTGAAAAGCTTCTCCTTAGATGTATGTTAGTTTCCTATGATCTGGTCTGGCTATGATTTGGCCTGAGTCATCAAAGCACACTGTTTGAAGTTATTGGTTTGAACTGAATTAAACTGTACAATATGCAAGGTTTTCTTTATGTGAAATTTAATTGAAGGCAGAATTAGAGTATCAAACATATATAAAAGCATGTACATATCAAGTTTGCTAAGATAGCTTATATTTATTTTATTTAATACTAATTTCCAATATTTATAAACTGGGAACAGAACCAGTGAGTGGAGAGTCAGGATGTCCTGCTGTTGTCAGTTTTAATGGTGACAGTTTTAACCCCAGGAGTCGGGGTGAACATTTCATTCATCACTCATTGAAATGCAGTTGTTTATAAAGTTATTTCTAACATTTGGTTCATGACTAGATTTGAACCCTCGTGGTTCATGGCTGTCAAATCTTTCATCACATAATCTGAGGTGCACATGTTTTATCACCCAAAAAAGAGAAGGAAAACCATCATTCTTTTATTGACTTAGATGAAGCGTCTGGGTTGGTCTTTAACCTTCGGAGAGCAAGGAAGGATAAGCAGGGGAAGCTGGACGAGACAGCAGGACAAGACAAACCATATATGACTACGAGTAAAATAAGTAGCAACCACGAGTAACAAACCGACATAGGAAATGGGGAACACAGAGGCTTAAATAGAGACACACCGAGACTGCAATTAACAAACTAAAATTACAGGACGTCACAACCAGTCTGTATCAGTGGAGTGTAAATGTTCCGTTGATGAACGCCTGTAATGCAATTGTTACAATTATGTTTAAGGCGGCAAATATTTCACTTGTATATAAGAGCTCCAATCCCAGGGGGGACATGTTTGTTTTTCAATACAATTGTAATGTTTTACCAAAGGAACCTTTTTAAATGACTTAAGCTGTTTGATAAGTGTTTGCACTGATTAGATCAGTTTCTCAGAAAGAGCTAGGTCATCTCATTTAAAATAAATATTTGATTTAATTGCAGCTCTAACCATGGTTCCATTTAACAGGTGAAGTGAAAGAAGCAATATTAATGAATATTAGATCAATAGCAGCCTGGGTCCATGTTTGCATACTTTCCAAAGTGTATTCTTTGCAAATCACTAATGTAACAAATATTTGAGTGTAAACTCTTTTATATACTATTATGACATACTAACAACGGTTTGCTGTTAGTAAATGTTGTAAAACTAAAATGCAGTTTAGTGTTTAAACCTGTGCAAATATTTCATGTAGTTTATTTAATGCTTAGATGGTATTGATATTTCCTTTGAACTCTGCAGCCAATTCTTTTGTGTGTTATATGTATTAACAGTCTCCAACAGCCAAAGACAAAGGACTTTTGTCTTGAGGGCAGTGAAGTGGCTCTTAAAAGAGCCGTTGTTATCGTCAGTGGAGCAGCAGCAGTTCAACTTCTTCACATTCTGCATGATGCAAGTCTGGGGGAAGAGGTAGTGATAATTATTTATTACATGTATTACTAGCTTTTTTATTTACAGTGCTGTATTCATAAACAACAACTCTGATGATAGTTTTGCTTAAGCTGTACAGTAAGTTTTAATAAGTTAGCTGCTGTGTGTGTCTGGTCACATGTGTGATTATAGACGTGATTCACATGAGACACGTTTTCATTCAAAACATTGACCAGGTCCTCTGTTGTATTAAAGTGCCCCAGTAAACCTGACAGTGATCCAGCATGCACAACACCAGGAGCATTGAAGTGGAGCAGCTAAATGGAACTCAGCCATCATTATTATTATTATTATTATTATTATTATTATTATTATTATTATTATTATTATTATTATTATTATTATTATTATTATTATTATTATTATTATTATTATTATTGTATACATTTCCTCCTGTGATTCTTCTGGTGTGACAGTGATGAGGCTGTCCTGAACAACAGTGCATGGAGCTCTGTCACCATATGCATGAATGGTTTGAATTCCTCAATAAACGTGTTGAGCACTGAAGTTTACTCTTGTTCCCCAGAGGAGCCTGACTCTGGATCAGTTCAACCAAGAGCTCCACTTGTTTGCTGAGCTTTCGACCACTTCTCAGGGTCTTCTTCAGTGAACTCAAATAGCTTTGGCCTCATCAGGTGAGCTAAGGTTGTAATGTTGGTCTTGAGATAGTATATTTTAATTATACGCTGAAAAATTGACTTAGTGTTTAAATCATAGAGCTGAGAAACAAAACATCACCTGGAAAAACCCTCTACTCCCTGATATTAAATTTAACCTCGTGACTTTCCCTCTGTTGGTGTTGCAGTTTCTGATGACAGTTCATTAATACTTTAGTTTAATTAAAGCCACTGATCAAGTTGATGCAGCTACAGAGAAGCTGAGCTATTGGAAAACAAAGCTTCGGACAGAACATGGAAGAGAGTTCTTCTGGTAGTGTCTTTACTCCGGTTCATATAATTTTGGAGAGCATCTCCATCTGGTGGGTACCTGATGTTACTACAAAACAGTATGGTTACATGATGTGAGGCCGGAATTGTCATTTTTCTAAGCAGCTGTCACTTATATATTTAGCAAGGAAAGACACGAGAAAGCTACGATAAATATAACAACAAAGGCAGAGCAGAACAGTTTTTTCCCCATGGCGGTGGGGCTCAAAAACAAGCCCCCTGCACCGCACTGACTCTTCATCACACTGACTCTGCTGACCCCCCACACCCGACCCACCCTCGCACATAATTTATAACTCTATATTTCTGGCACTATTAACAATCTCTGCACCTTAAAACCGCACGTAACTCTTTTACTGTATATATTGTTGTTTTGTTTTTTATATTGTTGCTAATATTGTTCGATGTTGTTTATATTGTTCGATATTGTTGTATTTTATGTTGTTTTTATATTGTTGTTTATATCGTTCGTTATTGTTGTCTTTTATGTTGTTGTTTTTATATTTTTATATTGTTGTTTGTAAAGTGCACGAACCACACCAAGTCAATTTCCTGTATGTGCAAATATACATGGCAATAAAAGAATTCTGATTCTGACACTCTTTAAAAAGTATGGTATATGAAGTAATGACGATATCGCTGAACATCATGTTACATGATGCATGTGTGTAAGTAGTAGTAGGCTACTCCTTCACAGAGTTTAAAGCTATGTTTTATAATATTTGATGTTTTGATATTTACTTACTTCTTAATCTTAACATCTCATATTGTTCTATCTATCTTGACTCCCTGTAGTTAAGAACTCTGTCTCTACATATTTAGTGAAAGTGGTGATGATTGATGAGGAAACAGCTCTTTGTTGATAGACGTGTGTGGCTCTTAAAAGAGCCTTTTACCAGGATGGACATGTTTCACAGTGAGGACAGCTCACTTCTTCTTGGCTGCTGTCTTCTTCACTTTGGGTTTGGCGACCTTCTTCGCGGGGGACTTCTTGGCAGCAGGCGCCTTTTTCACCACCTTCTTGGGGCTCTTCGCCACCTTCTTGGGGCTCTTCGCCACCTTCTTGGTGGGCTTCTTGGCAGCTGCTGGTTTCGCCACCTTCTTCGGGGACTTTTTAGCGGCTGCTGGCTTCTTGGCTGCCGCTGACTTGGGCTTTTTAGCCACTGCAGGTTTCTTGGCAGCGGGCTTCTTCGCTTTGGGAGCGGCCTTCTTCACTGCCTCTTTCTTGCTCATCTTGAAGGAGCCGGTGGCCCCGGTTCCCTTGGTCTGGACCAGGGTCCCGCTGACCACCAGCTTCTTGATGGCGGTGTTGACGCGGGAATTGTTCTTCTCCACATCGTAGCCTCCGGCAGCCAGAGCCTTCTTGAGGGCGGACACTGACGCGCCACTGCGCCAAATGAAACCAGATGAATAAAGTACAGCAGAATCCAGCAGAATGTCAGGTTGAAATCAACAACGCTAAAAAGCATACATCAAGTGCTTTTAAAACTGGTCAGTATCCAATGATGCTTAATGAAAGATGAACATATTCACGCTGTCAACCCTGACCTAATAATAAATGAGCATGTTCATCACACTATCAACAATAGTTCCAGACACTGCACTAACACTTTTGGTTGGGGGTTGTGTTTTAGATAAAAAGCTATTTAAGTAGTCAACAAAGAAAAAAACTTGGTTACATACTTGGTCACTTAGGTTATAATTGTTATAATAATATGCTTATAGGGTTTTACTTGCTATGGTAAAAATGACTCAAAGGATAAACAATGTCAATTTGAGGATAACAGGAGGGCTAAGGGAGAAATCGTGAGCTGTGTCTTTGTGGGACCAATGTCTTTCACTGAAGGTTGCTCAATATTCACACATTGTCTAAGTACTTCCCCAATCAGTCCTAATGCTACTCTTATTTTTAACCAAGCCTTTTTCACAGGCACTATTCCTTCTTGATGGAAACGTGCTACAGTCCTACTGTTACACAAAACTGCTAAAGTGTCAGACTTTAATATCTACCGTCCTACATCCAAACCTGTGGAGGCGCTAGCGCACCATATACTTATTTATCAGCGGCCATGATAATCCACAGAGGAGGAAGACGGCTGCCTCTGTCTTCTACCAGGTCCTCAGGCAGGCTATGAATACCTTTGGTTACCAAGAAGCACTCCATTCACTAGATCTCATCTTACTGAACAAAGATGTCTGGAAGAGGAAAGGGAGGAAAAGGGCTGGCGCAAAGCGTCACCGCAAAGTTCTCCGTGATAACATCCAGGGAATTACCAAGCCCGCCATCCGCCGCCTGGCTCGCCGTGGCGGAGTGAAGCGTATCTCCGGTCTGATCTACGAGGAGACCCGCGGCGTGTTGAAGGTTTTCCTGGAGAACGTGATCCGCGATGCTGTCACCTACACCGAGCACGCCAAGAGGAAGACCGTGACCGCCATGGATGTGGTGTATGCTCTGAAGAGACAGGGCCGCACTCTGTACGGCTTCGGAGGATAAACTGACTTTTCTACAGCTCAACAACACAACGGCTCTTTTAAGAGCCACACACTCAGTCAATGAGAGCTCCCATCCTCTGCTCAACACATCAGTCGTTTTCAGAGTATATGTCATACAATGTCAAGATTTCGTAATTATGTTATATCAAAACATCAAATAGTATAATTATTTATTAATCGTAGTCTCATTTGGTCTTTAATTTGAAAATATACACGTGACATTTAAAAACGGGTAATATTTATACAGTTTATGATTATACTGTTATTTATAAATACATGTATGTGTGTATATATACACTTTAGTAACATCAGTTAGCCAACAGATGGAGCTGCTCTCCAGATATGTGAACCGGATCAACGTCACTACCAGTTGAAGTCTCCTACTTGTCCTGTCAGAAGCTTTGTTCCTGTAGCTCAGCTTCTCCCTGTTTTATTGCAGGTGCTTCTCTGTTCTGAGTTTTGAAAATGAACTCTGTAGCTGCATCATCTTGATCAGTTGAACACTGAGTTGAGTTTCAGAGTATAATTTAAAAAACTGAATTTTTAAAAGTTGGTTTCAGGACCATGGACAGAGCTGTTTGTTTAGGTGCTGAGCCTCATCAGTTTGTTGCTCTGAATGGATGTTGAGGAGCAGAGCGCAGCCGCTTTACGCTTCAAGTCTGTGTAGAAACACACGTAGGTGAAAAAAGAGCCACCCCCTGTATCTACATCACTATAACAAACCCCTATACATTAATAGATTACGGTAAACGTGCTGCGGCATTCCCTGTTTTCTCGGCTCCGCAGTTTATAATCTGTTAGCTGTAGTTAGCCGACTCCCGCTAGCCGCGGAGCCCCGTAGCTTAGCACGTAGCTTCGCCTTAACTAGCAGTCCCCTGACTTGTCCCGTGCAGAAGGGAGCCCAGGGCAGCTGGGTGACGTTCCGGAGGGGGCATAGTGCTAGTCTTAAAAAGCCAACAATTAAAGAGCCACCAGCTCACGTTTCGAATAGGTTCACTCCACTCAGTGACGCACCCGCTGATAAACAAACTCTGATTATTGGCGACTCGGTTCTGAGAAACGTCAGGTTAGCGACACCAGCGACCATAGTTAATTGTATCCCGGGGGCCAGAGCCGGTGACATCGAATCTAAACTGAAGTTGGTGGTTAAAACTAGTGATGGCGAGATGAAGCTTCATGAAGCCTTGAAGCTTTTCCATCCAATTGGTTCGCTCATGGGCCGAAGCTTCATGATGCTTCATTTGCTCTACTGCGCCATCAAGTGGACATTCAATGTAAATGTAATTATAAGGGTCCGCTGCTTTGGTGTGTGAAGCTTCGAATTTAATAAATGATTTAATGATGTTTGTGATCCGTTCGAATTCTCGGCTCGCGAGGATTCGAACGTCATCACATACGTCATCAACACAAGCCTCGATACGCGCTTCACAAAAATCATCCTCGATTAATCGACACACGCTTCGAAGCCTCGACACGGGAGGACACATCACTAGTTAAAACTAAACGTAAACGTGTGTGCTTTCGCAAAAACGATGTCAGACACAATAGTTTTCTCTCGCCCGCTCCCTAATACAACAGGTGATGACATGTTCAGCCGCATGTTGTCTTTTAACCGCTGGCTGTTGACGTGGTGTCCTGTAAACGGTGTGGGCTTTGTAGATAATTGGCAAACCTTTTGGTGAAAACCTGGTCTTGTTAGGAGAGACGGCGTTCATCCCACTTGGGATGGAGCAGCTCTCTTATCTAGGAACATTAGTCTATTACATGACAATCCATAGTTGTTGTTCTTTTGCGAGCAAGGCAAAACACACTCTCTTGTTTCTCTTCAGATTGTATAAATATTTCAGCTTTGCATTTGGTATAGGCATAGGCGCGGAGGCATAGAAATGGCCCAGCTGAGAAATCAAAGGAATCTCAGACATCATAGCAATCAATGACACTGTGACATTAAAGCCAACTGACAACAAAATAGAATTATTTGCCTAATGAAATCCTTTGTAGTGTTCTTTCACATGACCACAGCTGTGGATAACAGCAGTAATTAGTCCTAAAACATGGTGTAAATGACACCATTTCAAATTTAATTTTACGGGGCTTATGGACACTTTGATGGCACCAAAGGTATGGAGGCTTTAAAAGTTTTTTTCCCACATTGATTTTATTCGTTTGAGGAGTTCCCATTTACTTCAATTGTACTGGATTCAGCTGCAATGCTATTTACCCCTGAAACTCCAAATGTGTTTAATAAACTCAAACACTTATGAGTGAGAGGAATTTTCATTCTTGGTCGAACTATCCTTTTAACTGTTGATTAGTCAAATGTAGATCCCCTTTTCTGAAACCAACAGTTAAAAGGATAGTTCAACCAAGAATGAAAATTATTCTCACAGGAACATCTGACACATCAAAACTAGTAATAAATGTAATAAATAATTATAATTTCCTCTTCCCCCAGACTTGCATCATGCAGAATGTGAAGAAGTTGAAGGATACATTTAACTGTTGTAGCAACATTAGTTTCTTTTTCTTTTGACAAATATTAACATGTGTTGTTTGTGCACTTATACTGTTCATCTTGACAGATAAAAGCATGTTCCTTTAATGCCGCGGATCCATGTACATTAGGCATGTTGAAATTTGAAGTACGTATTATTTATATTACGATTATTTCCTCACTTACTGCCAGGAACATCTGACACATCAAAACTATTCCAATATTGACGGCTAATGTGTATTTTACCAGTTGGTGTGTGAGGAGTTTTGCTCTTTAGAGGAGAGTGTGTGGCTCTTAAAAGAGCCGTTGTGTCGCTGGTTTCCAGCAGCTTTGCTTTACTTGGACTTGGGGGCCTTCTCGGTCTTCTTGGGCAACAGAACAGCCTGGATGTTGGGCAGCACGCCGCCCTGAGCGATGGTCACTCCGCCCAGGAGTTTGTTGAGCTCCTCGTCGTTGCGGACGGCCAGCTGCAGGTGGCGGGGGATGATACGGCTCTTCTTGTTGTCGCGGGCGGCGTTTCCAGCCAGCTCCAGGATCTCAGCGGTCAGGTACTCCAGCACAGCGGCCAGGTAGACGGGGGCGCCGGCACCAACGCGGTGTGCGTAGTTGCCTTTACGCAGCAGCCTGTGAACACGACCGACGGGGAACTGGAGCCCAGCGCGGGAAGAGCGAGTCTTTGCCTTGGCTCTGGCCTTTCCGCCGGTTTTGCCTCTGCCTGACATTATGGATGTAGTTTGTTTCCTAACACACGTCAAGAGAAACTGTGGTGAAAAGCTCGAACACTCCTTTATATATCCGCGGATCGAGCGGGACGGTTCATGGCAGACCAACCAGAATAGAAGCCTCCAGCAGAGCAGCGGGGGACGGCCGACCCCTTTGTCGAACAAGCAGCGAGTACCCGAGGAGGAGCCTATCTGAAGCAGCGTCACCATTTCAGGGCTGGCTCCGCAGTTTAAAAGCAGAGTGTCTCTCTACCGCTTCACTCTTTCTCCCGATCACAGAGAAAAGCAACAAAATGGCAAGAACCAAGCAGACCGCCCGTAAATCCACCGGAGGCAAAGCCCCCAGGAAGCAGCTGGCCACCAAGGCTGCGCGTAAGAGCGCCCCGGCCACCGGCGGCGTGAAGAAGCCTCACCGTTACAGGCCCGGTACCGTGGCTCTGAGAGAGATCCGTCGCTACCAGAAATCTACGGAGCTGCTGATCCGCAAGCTGCCCTTCCAGCGCCTGGTGAGAGAAATCGCTCAGGACTTCAAGACCGACCTGCGCTTCCAGAGCTCCGCTGTCATGGCTCTGCAGGAGGCCAGCGAGGCTTACCTGGTCGGCCTGTTTGAGGACACCAACCTGTGCGCCATCCACGCCAAGAGGGTTACCATCATGCCCAAGGACATCCAGCTGGCCCGCCGCATCCGCGGAGAGAGAGCTTAAACTGCTGCTGCTCCACTGACGATAACAACGGCTCTTTTAAGAGCCACTTCACTGCCCTCAAGACAAAAGTCCTTTGTTGCTCTGCCTGTTGAAGACTGTTAATATTACACACGAAAGAATTGGCTGCAGAGTTCAAAGTAAATATCAATACCATCAAAGCATTAAATAAACTTTATGTAAAGTAACTGCAGTACAGCACAAGGAGTATTTGCACAGGTTTAAACATTTAACTGCATTTTTGTTTTACAACATTAACTAACAGCAAACAGTTGTTAGTATTTCATAATATTATATGAAATAGTTTAAAATGAAAAATATTTGTTACCTTAGTAGCTCTGCAAAGAAAACACAGAAAAGTATGCAAAGTAAGACCTGGTCTGCTATTTATCCAATATTCATTAATATTGCTACTTTCACACCACCTCATTCTTTAATTAGGACTTAATTTCATATCCATGTTGAAATAGTCAATTTGACTAAATATTCACGTCAAGCACCATTTGCACATTATTGCACTATTTTTTATTTTCTCTTCAGCTACATATATATATATATATATAGTAATATAAAAAGAATAATATAGAATATCTAAATTTAAATAGAATAGAAAAGAAATTATATATATATATACAGTTCTGTGAAAAAGTATTTGCCCCCTTCTGAGTTTCTTAGTTTTTTGCATTTTTGTCACACTTAAATGTTTCAGATGACCAAACAAATTTTAATATTAGACAAAGACAACCCGAGTAAATACAAAATGCAGTTTTTAAAAGATGATTTCATTTATTAAGGGAAAAAAGCTATCCAAACCTATCTGGCCCTATGTGAAAAAGTATTTGCCCCCTCTTGATAAATCCTGAATAAACTGTGATAAACCACATTTTTTGGAAAACTGAGTTCAATGTCACTAGCAACACCCAGGCCTGATTACTGCCAGAACTGTTTAATCTAGAAATCAGTTAAATAGAAGCTGTCTGACAAAGTTAAGCAGACTAAAAGATCTCAAAAAACAACACATCATGCCGCGATCTAAAGAAATTCAAAAACAGATGAGAAACAAAGTTATTGACATGTAGCAGTCTGGAAATGGTTACAACGCCAGTTATAAGGCTTTGGGACTTCAGCGAACCACGTTGAGAGCCATTATCCACAAATGGAGAAGACTTGGAACAGAGGTGAACCTTCCCAGGAGTGGCCGGCCTACCAAAATTACTCCAATAGCACATCAACGACTCATGCAGGACGTCATAAAAGACCCCAGAACAACATCTAAGGAACTGCAGGCCTCACTTGCTTCAGTTAAGGTCAGTGTTCATGATTCAACAATAAGAAAGAGACTGATCAAAAATGGCATCCATGGGAGAGTTCCCAGGCGAAAGCCACTGCTGACCAAAAAGTCCACAAAGGCTTGTCTCACATTTGCCAAAAAACATCTTGTTGATCCCCAAGACTTTTGGACAAATATTCTGTGGACTGATTAAAATTTTTTTTTAACTTTTTGGAAGGTGTGGGTCCTGTTACGTCTGGCGTAAAACTAACACAGCATTTCATAAAAACAACATCATACAAACAGTCACACATGGCGGTGGTAGTGTGGTGTTCTGGGGCTGCTTTGCAGCTTCAGGACCTGGAGGACTTGCCATAATTGATGGAACCATGAATTCTGCTCTCTAACAGAAAATCCCGAAGGAGAATGTCCGGCCATCAGTTTGTGACATCAAGCTCAAGCGCACTTGGGTTATGCAGCAGGACAATGATCTGAAATACTCAAGCAAGTCAACATCTGAATGGCTAAAAATAACCAAAATGAAGGTTTTGGAGTGGCCTAGTCAAAGTCCAGACTTATATCGGATTGCGATGTTGTGGCATGAACTGAAACAAACTATTTATGCTCCAAAACCATCCAATTTTGCTGAATTAGAAGAATTCTGCAAAGAAGTGTGGTCCAAAATTCCTCCACAGCGATGTGAGAGACTCATTGGCTGTTATTGCAAACATCTGATTGCAGTTGTTGCCACCAAGGGTGGCACAACCAGTTATTAGGCTTAGGGGGCAATTACTTTTTCACAGAGGGCCAAGTAGGTTTGGATATACTTTTTCACTTAATAAATGAAATAATCACTTGAAAACTGCATTTTGTATTTACTCGGGCCTTTGTCTAATATACAAATTTGTGTGATGATCTGAATCATTTAAGTGTGACAAAAATGCAAAAAAATAAACAAATCAGGAAGGGGGCTGTAAGAACCACTATGCAGCAAGTGTTTGTGTATAGTTAAATATTTATGTTGTTTTGATATTTTCTTATATGGTCCAAGTTTTGTAGTTTAAGCTTTGTACAGTTGAATTATATTTTGTATATTGTGTTTTCTATATTCATGTATATTTTGCTTTGAGCACTGTTTGCGTCGTTTTTGCAACAGTGAGGAGGCCGTAAGGCGGTTCTCCATATATGTGCGTGGTGGAGCCAGCTCGGGTGGTTAGTGACGCGCATGAAGAGTGGTGAGTGAGGAGTCTGAAAGAGTAGACTCAAACAAGTTTTGACCGTGTAAATATACGTGACATTTATGTGGACTGTGCCTACAATGTAATGGACATTTACGTGAAGATGATTGGAAAGTGATTGTGGACGTCAGGATAATACATAAAGTGACCAGCATGGGATTAAGTAATGCCAGTCTTCGATAATGGATCGTTTTGAACAGTGTTTCTTAACTGTGCTGGAAAAGAAAAGAAAAAATCCATCACTTCAAATATAACCAGCCTTTTGGATTCGTTAACATCGGGATACAACGGGACGGGGGCTGATGTTTGGACACGAGTCAGCTGTGAGATTACTCCTCAGACACAATCAAGTGGCCATCGTGTTGGAACTTAGTGGAACGGCCACTACAGTGAGTGTCTGTGTATTCAGTTTAATGTATATTTGTTAAACTATTTTAATTAAAATACAAGTCAAAATTTGTTGGTAACATGATGAATTTATTTAGCTTCTTGTGGTCTTACCACTCTCTGCAGTGCTTGAGGGACAGATGGAATGAGTAATGTCGACTACATTACATTACATGCCATTTAGCTGACGCATTTGTCCAAAGCGACTTACATTTTTAGTACACTCAACCATTTTTGAGTGTACCAGTGCATTTCGAGGGGCCATTTTCAGAGGTTCAGTATCTTGCCAAGGACATCTCGCCATGCAGATGGAGAAAAGTGGAAATTGAACCTGCAACCTTCTATTTGGAGAAAGGCCACTCTACCCCCTAGGCAACACACTTCCTTAATTTGTGGTCACATTGTTATTTTTTGTCATAGTTATTATTATACAGGGGGTGATTCATTTGTCATCTACTTGTGTTTCTACATAGACTTGAAGCATAAAGCGGCTGCGCTCTGCTCCTCAACATCCATTCGCAGCAATAAACTGATGAGGCTCAGCACCTAATCAAACAGCTCTAAATCGTTTAAATCTTGTTTCAAGATTTAAACGGTTTAGTTGTATTAATTATACCCTGAAACTTAACTTAGTGTTCAACTGATCATCTCATTTTCAAAACTAAGAAAGTGAAGAAGCTGCAATAAAACAGGAGAAGCTGAGCTACTGGAAAACAAAGCTTCCGACAGGACATGTAGGAGAGTTCAACTGTTAGTGGACGTTGTTCCTGTTCACATATCTGGAGAGCAGCTCCATCTGTTGGCTGCCTGATGCTACTACATCTTCTTCCAGAGACTTGATATTCAAACGTCAAAGTGATTCTAGTCTGTATCTTATCCCATTTTCAGATTTTTTAGAAAATATTCAACAAATTATCCTGTTCAATTTAATTCACCACGGTTACGTTATTAGTCAAAAGTGGCTGTTATAAAGAACAGTATGAATATAAACTGTATAAATGTTAACTGTCGATATTTATTTAGAAATTAAAGCCCAGAGTACACTAAGATTAATAAATATATTATTTGATGTGAAATAAGTTTGAAATCTTTACATTGAAAGACATATACTTTGAGACCGACTGATTGGTGTTGAGCAGAGGATGTGAGCTCTCATTGACTGAGTGTGTGGCTCTTAAAAGAGCCGTTGTGTTGTTGAGCTGTAGAAAAGTCAGTTTATCCTCCGAAGCCGTACAGAGTGCGGCCCTGTCTCTTCAGAGCATACACCACATCCATGGCGGTCACGGTCTTCCTCTTGGCGTGCTCGGTGTAGGTGACAGCATCGCGGATCACGTTCTCCAGGAAAACCTTCAACACGCCGCGGGTCTCCTCGTAGATCAGACCGGAGATACGCTTCACTCCGCCACGGCGAGCCAGGCGGCGGATGGCGGGCTTGGTAATTCCCTGGATGTTATCACGGAGAACTTTGCGGTGACGCTTTGCGCCTCCTTTACCGAGCCCTTTTCCTCCCTTTCCTCGTCCAGACATCTTTGTTCAGTAAGATGAGATCTAGTGAATGGAGTGCTTCTTGGTAACCAAAGGTATTCATAGCCTGACTGAGGACCTGGTAGAAGACAGAGGCAGCCCTCTTCACTCTTCTGTGGATTCTCATGGCCGCTGATAAATAAGTATATGGTGCGCTAGCGCCTCCACAGGTTTGGATGTAAGACGGTAGATATTAAAGTCTGACACTTTACCAGTTTTGTGAAAGAATAGGACTGTAGCACGTCTCCATCAAGAAGGAATAGTGCCTGTGCAAAAGGCTTGGTTAAAAATAAGAGCAGCGTTAGGACTGATTGAGGAAGTACTTAGACAATGTAAGAAAATTGAGCAACCTTCAGTGAAAGACATTGGTCCCACAAAGACACAGCTCACAAGTTCTTCCTTAGCACTCCTGTTATCCTCAAATTTACATTGTTTATCCTATGATCCATTTTGACCCCAGCAATTAAAACCCTCTAGCCCATTATTATAATAAAAATTATAACCTGTGACCAAGTATGTAACCAAGTATGTTTTTTTTTCTTTGTTGACTACTTAAATAGCTTTTTATCTAAAACACAACCCCCAACCAAACGTGTTAGTGCAGTGTCAAGCCGTGTAAGCACTTGATGCTTTTCTGGAACTGTTTTTGATAGTGTGATGAAGAGGCCCATTTATTATTAGGTCAGGGTTGACAGCATGAATATGTTCATCTTTCATTAAGCATCATTGGATACTGACCAGTTTTAAAAGCACTTGATGTATGCTTGGTAGTGTTGTTGATTTCAACCTGACATTCTGTTGGATTCTGTTTTACTTTATTCATCTGGTTTCATTTGCAGAAATGGACCTTGGATGAAATGGTGATGGTTTTGTGGTGGCATCCTTAACAAAGTATTTTCATCCCCCGCCACCTGTAGCTGTCTGTCCACAACGACGAGGAGCTCAACAAACTTCTGGTCAGAGTGACCATTTCTCCACTTTGTCTTTGCTTTCCTACCTTTGATTCATGACTTAAAAACGATGAGATCAACAACAACACTGTTATTGTTGTTATGCCATGAATTTGATGTGGGTGAGTGAAGGGTGGGGGTGTTTTTTTGTATCATTGTTAGCATTGAAAGTACTTTGTGTTATAGTGTTTCTATATAAATAAATACATAAATAAAGTCTGTTTGAATGGTTAAAATTACATGTTTACACACTGCAATTTACACAAACACTTTACTGCACACTAGTCTACATGCTGGATAAACACAGTGTTTGTTGACACTAAGGCCTTCATTTGTAATATGAATGTGTTATTGGCTATAAAAGTCTGAGAAGACTTGATCTATTGATCAATAGGTAACATATAATGACAGGTTAACAGAGATTTCTCACACACGGGTCAAACAGTTTTTCAGAAAAGTCTGTGAGGTTTTAATGATTATTTACACAAATAATGATTATCATTATATACAGAAACATGTATCCTAGTGTTAATATGATGAGCACAACTTTATATTGACTAAGCAGAGAAACTGCCAATTCCATGCCTCCAGCACCGCTCCCCCACTGAGTTTTCACTCGTTTATCAGTGAAGAGAAAACACAAGTGTCTCTGCGTTCACACTGCACACAGGAGCCACGGCTCGACTGAGTCTCCACGGTTCTCATGGTGTGTTCAAGTAACGCCTCCCGATCAGGACTCTTCATCAATTCGGTGTCTCACTTAGTTCGTCGTTGATCTAAACGCAAAGAGAAAGATGGCAGAAGTCGCTCCAGCTCCAGCTCCAGCCGCCGCCAAGGTTAAAGCGGCCAAGAAGAAGGTCGTGAAACCGAAGACCGCCGGCCCCAGCGTCAGTGAGCTCATCGTGAAAGCCGTGTCCGCGTCCAAGGAGCGCAGTGGCGCGTCAGTGTCCGCCCTCAAGAAGGCTCTGGCTGCCGGAGGCTACGATGTGGAGAAGAACAATTCCCGCGTCAACACCGCCATCAAGAAGCTGGTGGTCAGCGGGACCCTGGTCCAGACCAAGGGAACCGGGGCCACCGGCTCCTTCAAGATGAGCAAGAAAGAGGCAGTGAAGAAGGCCGCTCCCAAAGCGAAGAAGCCCGCTGCCAAGAAACCTGCAGTGGCTAAAAAGCCCAAGTCAGCGGCAGCCAAGAAGCCAGCAGCCGCTAAAAAGTCCCCGAAGAAGGTGGCTAAACCAGCTGCTGCCAAGAAGCCCACCAAGAAGGTGGCGAAGAGCCCCAAGAAGGTGGTGAAGAGCTCCAAGAAGGTGGTGAAGAGCCCCAAGAAGGTGGTGAAAAAGGCGCCTGCTGCCAAGAAGTCCACCGCGAAGAAGGTCGCCAAACCCAAAGTGAAGAAGACAGCAGCCAAGAAGAAGTGAGCTGTCCTCACTGTGAAACATGTCCATCCTGGTAAAAGGCTCTTTTAAGAGCCACACACGTCTATCCACAAAGAGCTGTTTCCTCATCAATCATCACCACTTTCACTAAATATGTAGAGACAGTTCTTAACTACAGGGAGTCAAGATAGATAGAACAATATGAGATGTTAAGATTAAGAAGTTAGTAAATATCAAAACATCAAATATTAAAAAACATAGCTTTAAACTCTGTGAAGGAGTAGCCTACTCCTACTTACACACATGCATCATGTAACATGATGTTCAGCGATATCGTCATTACTTCATATACCATACTTTTTAAAGAGTGTCAGAATCAGAATTCTTTTATTGCCATGTATATTTGCACATACAGGAAATTGACTTGGTGTGGTTGGTGCACTTTACAAACAACAATATAAAAATATAAAAACAACAACATAAAAGACAACAATAACGAACGATATAAACAATATAAAAACAACATAAAATACAACAATATCGAACAATATAAACAACATCGAACAATATTAGCAACAATATAAAAAACAAAACAATATATACAGTAAAAGAGTTACGTGCGGTTTTAAGGTGCAGAGATTGTTAATAGTGCCAGAAATATAGAGTTATAAATTATGTGCGAGGGTGGGTCGGGTGTGGGGGGTCAGCAGAGTCAGTGTGATGAAGAGTCAGTGTGGTGCAGGGGGCTTGTTTTTGAGCCCCACCGCCATGGGGAAAAAACTGTTCTGCTCTGCCTTTGTTGTTATATTTTGTTATATATAACTACGATTAGTTACCTCTTGTCTTTCCTTGCTAAATATATAAGTGACAGCTGCTTAGAAAAATGACAATTCCGGCCTCCCATCATGTAACCATACTATGTAGTAGTAACATCAGGTACCCACCAGATGGAGATGCTCTCCAAATTATATGAACCGGAGTAATGACAACTACCAGACGAACTCTCTTCCATGTTCTGTCCGAAGCTTTGTTTTCCAGTAGCTCAGCTTCTCTGTAGCTGATCAACATGATCAGTGTCTGTCATTAAACTAAAGTATTAATGAACTGTCATCAGACACTGCAACACCTACAGAGGGAAAGTCACGAGGTTAAATTTATTAACAGGGAGTAGAGGGTTTTTCCAGGTGATGTTTTTCTCTTCTTTATGATTTCAACACTAAGTACATTTTTCAGCGTAAAATTAAAATATACCATCTCAAGACCAACATTACAACATTAGCTCAACTGATGAGGCCAAAGCTATTTGAGTTCACTGAAGAAGACCCTGAGAAGTGGACGAGAGCTCAGCAAACAAGTGGAGCTCTTGGTTGAACTGATCCAGAGTCAGGCTCCTCTGGGGAACAAGAGTAAACTTCAGTGCTAAACACGTTTATTGAGGAATTCAAACCAT